>JACEIK010002976.1:61425-98344 GCA_018107945.1 Datura stramonium
ACTGAATAAGAATAAAAAGCAACCATCCTATCATGCCTTGCAGCCTCCTGCCTATAGTATGTGGTGCACAACACACCCATAGGAAAGACTCTACTTAGCACGGCTTGCAGACTCCCTGGGATACGAACTGCTCTAATACCAAGTTTGTCATGCCCCTCCTTGAGGGTATGATTGGCACCTGGTGCCCTACTAGGACCTGAACTGCTTGACTACTGAGCCTAAGTACTTCTGGTGCCTGGCTGGCTCTAACTCTAGATTCAAGAAATCGACGGGCTATATAACGTCGTTAAATACTGCCTCCGGCCGACTAGGCCTATAGCCACCTGTAAGCAAACAACAGCTAACTAGAACAACAGTAGTATGAAGGAACCTATGTGGGCCGACAAGGCCACCATGCTGTCTAGTTACTTCGGAATCAAGAAAATAGATGCTAAACTGCAACGTGATCGACAAGGTCACCACTACGAACTGAACGAGGCCTCACACGGCCATCATAAACAACTAAGAAATACACACGGCCTCACACGATCGGTACAGCTAACCACAGGGAATATACAATCTGCAAACCTTTAAGAATACTGATAGTATGGTCGGGACAGGGCCCCGGCCTACCCATACTGTACAACAAAAGAAAAGGGATAAACCTCTAGCTATCTAGCTCTGGATGAATGGAGCTGATGACTCTGTGTGCTGGCTAAAATCACGAGGGGTCGGATCCTCATCTATGGGTACCTGTAGGCAAGTAATACAGCACCCTAAATGGGCGTCAGTACCGCTGGTATTGAGTATGTAAAGCAACAACTGGAAAATAACTGAAGACAAGCAATATAACTAATAGAAATGAAGAAGAAGGAAATAATCTGCAACTAACTAAAAGTATGAGTTCAAGACTGTCCGCAACTATACTGAAGGGAGTAGGAGTCATACCTGGAAATATAGTGTTCTACTGTCGATCTATTCATATCTATCGTAACATGGCATATTATAACATAACATAACATAGCATAGCATACATAATCCTTACCCGGCCCCCATAAGCCGGGAGGTACAATCAACACACAATCTATACCCCTACCCCGGTCATCCCATCTCCCATAGCAACTATAAGCATCCTGCCGGTCCCCTGGGTATGCACTTGGGCTCGCTGAGCCCCTGACTATAACTGTACCTGAGTCCATAGGACTCCTGAATCAACACCCCGGACTACCCACTCGACGGGGTTGTATAAAAGCCGACCAAGGCAAAATGTGGGGAAACCGGCATCCCATCTTTGTCCCCTGGGGGACGGCATGCCACTCCGTACAGCGATGTATCCTCACCCTCTGGCGGATGAGTCGATACAGCTATTAACCCTAGGGCAGTCATGAATGCTAGGTANTCATCAAATCAGTGTAAATCATACAAACAATTGAAATAAAGGAGAAAGAGATAGAGAAGAACCCTAGGATTTTCGTCCCCTCAACTGCCTGTAACCCACGATCTTGCTCAACTAAGTCAGAATAATTAAAAATGAACCTAAGTGTGCTATTTATACTAGTGGGAATTTTTCCCGGAATAACAAACAACGCGTCACGGAGTGCATCGCGGAGCACTGCCTCCGTGACACGGCACAAATGCGGACCCTTACTGGAATCCGGCCCTCCAGGTATTTATGTCTAACGTGCCACGGCGTGCAACGCGGGGCTTGGCCAACGTGCCACGGCTCCAACGCGCACCTTCACTGGAATTCCATGTTCCAGGTAATTATGTCCAACTTGTCACGGAGGCAACGCGGACCTCCTCTGGAATCTTGGCCAATTCTAATCATCTGGGACAAAATGCCTCCGTGATGGCAGCGTGACATGGCTCCATCACGGAGCCCCTTTATTTGTTGCATCTCCTTAGCCTTTTCCACTACTCTCTTCCGAGTCCATTCCCGATTTCTCCCAACATGCATCTTAGCTTTCTAAAATTACATTTTTCCTGCAAAACAACGCTAATCATGTTGGTTAGTATAAATGCACATTTTAACTACAAATTACATGAGAATGCACAAATATCGATGGATAAACAAGACGAAATGAAGCATTTGAGTATTACTTGGGCATATAATTTTTCCCAAGATCAGGGCATACCACGACCCGTGGTGAGAAGTCACGGCTCGTTGTTTCTAGTCGCACTTTGTGGGTTGAAATTTCCAGCGCTTACAACGGATAGAGACCATGACTAGTTGGAAGGAACCACGAGTCGTGCTGAGGCTCGTGGAAAGGAAAGTCAGATTGGTCAAGGAGTTGATGACGGTCAATTCGATGACCCGCTGTTTGATATAACAACTCATCCTGATGAGTCAAGGGAAAGACCTGAGATAAGCCATGAGGCAGTGGACCCAAAGACTCGATACCACGAGTCGTGGCGTCGAGCAATGACCCGTTGGATAGGTGGTTGGTTCGTCCATAGCAGTTTTCAGGAAATTTTTATTGAGGGTATTTTCCACTTTTCCATGATTTGTTACCCTAAACTATGTCGTATTTTGTATTTTTTTTCCTAGTGTGTTAAGATTGGTTAAGTCCCTAATGCATACCCATTCCCATGCAAGAGCTTTAGAGAGATTTTCGGTGGGTTCAAGATCTTCTTCCCCAAGTTTCCATCAATTTCTTTGTGGGTATTCAAGGAACTTCAAAGTCAATCCATTCCCAGGTATGTAGGGTTTTAGAATGGATGAAATCCTTTCACACCCATGATCAAAATTCGATTTAAATAATGAACTCTCCTATTCAAGTCTATGGTGTTTTACCCAAATGCATGAAAATGTGATTTCTCTTTATGTGTATGATTTAATTTAGTTTTAATTTTTGAATTATGAATGATGGGCAGGTTATATATTATTTTCTTTAAATCATGTTTCAAACTTTTTAAATCTAAAATGCCCATTTGATGAATGTTCATGAAAGTTATGATTTATGATGAATATGCAATATTTTGAATTTATTGATGACAGGAAAAGCATGAATTCAAGTTACCCATGTTTGTGAGAATATTTTGAAAGAATTGAATATAACGAAGTATTGGTCAATGCCCACATGTTGAAGAATGATTTATGATTTATGAAGCGAATAACATGATTTATCGATTTATGATGTTGGTCAATGTAAAGGGCCTATGATTCTTGGATAAGCATGTTTTAAAGGGGATCAATGATGATAAATGTTATATTTTAGCCAATGAATCTTAATGCATTATGTTATTGATTTATGTATGAGCCTATATGCATATTTTTTGGGAGTAGGTGTCTAGCACCAGGCGGCTCGGGGTTCAATGGTCTACGTCGGTGTCTCATAACCACGTGCCACCATGGGTTTCTAAATGATATGATGTATTGAAAATGATCCCCTCAAATGTTATATCACGCCTTATGTACGACAAATGCGGCAAAAGCCGGTCGACTCTTCCCACATGAGTGAGATAGTTGGGGCATCATGAAAGGCTATACCATGATGGTGTCGGTTATGACGAGTCCTCCCATTATTCCGCATGTATTATGCATTGTTATGTTTATGTTATTGGATGAGATATGTTTTGATAAAGTTTACTTACGGTTATGATAATGAATGATTTATGAATGATTTGAAAGTCTTTAGCCTTATGTATTCTTACGAAATTTATGATACAAGCATGATGTCCTTATCTATGTTTATTTGAGTTTATTATACTTTTAATGTTAATTTTACTTACCTTGCATGCGTAAATTCCACGTATTGATTGCATACTTTTTATGTTGTATCCTTTCATGATAGATTAATAGGATCTGAACTCATCGTCATCCTTAGTCCATATAAACTTATGTTCTCGGCTTATTGGTGAATCCTCATGTGTCGAGGCCGTTTGACCGGTTTGTATTTATCTTTTGTTTTTAGTGTTGTTCGGGGTAGTTGGGGATGTGTCCCATCAACCCATCATATGTAGTAAAAGGTTTTCGAACAAGTATATAGTACTCGACCTATGTGTACATCTCTTTTATTTGAATATGTTATATTATGGTTACATTTTAGCTATGTTTTATGTTTAGCATTCTTCTTGTTTAAATGAGATTAGTTAATGCCATGGGTCGACTTGGGTCTCGGGGTCCCTTGTCCGTGTCTACGATCCGAGTTTATGTTGGTCGTGAAAAACTTGGTATCGAGCAATAGGGTTGATGCGTCCTGGACAATACGAAAGTCGCGTTAAGTAGAGTCTTTTCATGGGTGTGAAGCAGTTCACACTTATGATGAAGAGCTACTAGATATTTGGAAATGTTCCCTTCTTTCTTGTTCTATGTCATCGTGAAAAGCCTTTCCATCCTTCTAATTTGTGCTATTCGCGATTGCAGAATTATTGCTCCTAGAAGAATGAACGGAAGGAGGAATTGAAATAATGAAGGCACGGAGGTGAAATGACCGTTGGCATCAGCCAAGCCCCACCGATTCGGGATCCCGGGCACAGCGGTGTCACGACGAGTTTCGGGCGGCTATTCGGATGTTTGGCGCGGCTAGTTGCTCAGTCACGAATGGCAATGCGCGGCCACTCGGATTAAAGACTTCTTGAGGATGAACCCTCTGAGTTTACGGGATCAAAGGTGGATAGGATCCACACGGTTCATTGAAGGGATGTACAAGGTCACTTTCGAGGCTATGGGAAGCAAATGGGAATGTGTTGACTTGGCCTCTTCGGCTAAAAGGTAGAAACCATATTTAATTACCGGCAATGGAAGGATAGCGGGAGGGCGGGAGCGGTCCCAATCAACTAGGATGAGTTCCATATGGCTTTTCTCAATATCTTTTTCCCTCGAGAGATGAGGGAGTTGAAAGCAGTAGAGTTTTGAACTTCAAGCATGGAAAGATGACATTCTTTGGAGTATTCGCTCGAGTTCAACGGTTGTCAAAGACGCCCCGAGTTAGTGATGAATCGGGAGGGCATGAGTGAGCGTCCGTTCATGGTGTAGCTAGTTATTTAGACAAGGATAGTAGAATTTGCCATAGCCGAAGGTTATGGACTTTCATCGTATAGTGTTGTACACCCTACGGATGGAGGCGGCTCATGCGAGGAGAAGGAGGCAAGAGCTCTCGGATGGATAGCGATGGGTTTTGCATCGAGCTCCGGCGGTGGTTACCATCATAGTTTTGGCCAATCACTAACCCCAGAACCATCATGCGGCTAGTGTTCCATCCCGACCGGGGTGATCGAGAGGAAGCCGGGCGTTAGGGTCGAGGATCGGAGGAAACCCAATAAGAGTATACCTCTCCGAGCGTTCGGGAAGTGCGAAAAGAGTCATCTTGGGAGAGTGCTTGCTCTGTTAGGATGTTTGCTATTGGTTTGGTAGATCTAGGCACATGCATAGAGCGTGCCCATATAAAACGAGGGGGATGGTAGGGGTCGTGCATAGGCCACGGGACAACACCAACTCCAGCCCGTGCACTCTACGGGGAGCATTAACTAGTGAAGGTGCCTTAGGACAACGCCAAAACATATTCTATTCCTTGCCTCACGCCAAGAGAAGGAGACTTCGCCAAATATGGTCACTTGTATGTTGTGTGTCTTTCATATTGATGTTTATTCCTTGTAGATCCGGGAGCTACTTTTCTTTCATTACTTCTTATATTTCTAGTAGCCTTGGAGTTAGTCCGAGACAGCCGAACGTTTTCAATTTCGACCCCTGTGGGTGATTCAATCATAGCTAGACAAGTATATAGAGAATGCCGTCTCTTTGTTACATAAGGATACCTCTGCAGACTTAGTTGAGTTAGCCATGACTGACTTTGATGTTATTCTTGGCATGTATTGGTTGTTCACATATTATGCTTCGATTAATTGTAGGACAGTGCGGTGGAATTAGAGTGGAAGGGTGGTTCGGGTTTTGTACCAACATGTCGATTTATTTCTATCTTAAGGCCGGAAAAGATGATTTCTAAGGGTTGTATGTACCATCTAGTTAGGGTTAAGGATGTTGAGTAGGACTGACTATTCAATCGGTTACGGTGGTGTGTGAGTATCAAGATATTTTTCAGCGATTTTCTAGGTGTTCCTCTGGAGAGGAAATTGACTTCCGCATTGATCTTTTACGATACATAACTTATCTCTATTCCTCCCTATAGGATTATCAACCGAGCTAAAGGAATTGAAGGATCGGTTAAAGGATTTGTTGGATAAGGGCTTCATTAGACCAAGCCGGTCTCCATAAGTGCACCGGTTCGATTTGTTCAAAAGGATAGTTTCCCTTTGTATGTGCATTGACTTTGGCGGTTGAACGTGGTCACTATCAAAATAGGTACCCCTTACCCGGGATTGATGATTTGCTTGACTAGTTTCGGGGTGCCCAAAGTTTCTCGAAGATAGACCTCGGGTTCGGGTACCATCGGCTTCAAGTTCGAAGAGTGATATTCCGAAGACAACCTTCTAGACACGGTATGGCAATTATGAGCTTGTGGTTATGTCTTTTGGACTAACAAATTCTCTTGCTTCTTTTATGGACTTGATGAAGTGGGTGTTCCGTCATATGCGGATATATTTAGTGATCATGTATGATGACATTCTTATATACTCTAGAAGCAAGGAGGAGCATGCCCTCATTTGAGAATACTGCAAAACCTCAAGGATCATCAACTTTATGTAAAGTTTAGCAAGTGTGAATTTTGGCTAAACTCGGTGGCATTCTAGGTTATGTGGTATCAGCGAAGGCTTAGGGTAGACTCCCGAAGATCGAGGCGGTGAAGAATTGGCCTAGATCGTGAATCCTTTAGAAATTTGAAATTTCTTGGGCTTAATGGGCTACTACCGAAGATTTATTGGGGGCTTTTCATCAGTACACGGCCCCATTTACCAGGTTGACAAAAAAAGGTGAAGTTCCAATGGTTGGGTGCTTGTGAAAAGCTTCACGGGTGAAGACCGACTCCTTCAGCACCTGTGTAACATTACCCGGCAGTGCGATGACTTTGCGTATATTGTGTCTTCGATAGTCGGGCTGGACATGTGTTTTCGTTACGAGCCTACCTCATACTCTCCAACACTATGACTCCGAATGGGTGGTGGTAGACGGAGTTAACTAAGGAGGCACACTTCCTACCGATCAAGACCACGGATTGATTATGCCAAGTTGTATATTCTAGAGTTGGTTCGACTTCATGAGGTGCCCTTGTCAATCATTTAAGACCGAGGTACTCGGTTTACTTCTCAGTTTTTGTGGTCTTTTCATAAGGGACTTGGGATGCAAGTTAAGCTCAGTACAACCTTCCATCCGCAAGCAGAAGACCAAGCGAAACGAACCATTCAAACCTCCTGAGATATATTGGGCGCATGTGTTATGAATTTCAAAGTTAGTTGGGATGATCATTTTCTCTTGATCTAGTTTGCGTATAATAATAATTATCACTATAGTATCCAGATTGCACCATTCGAGGCTCTTTTATGGGCGAGTGAAGATGGTCCATCGGTTAGTTTAAGGTTGGTTAGCGAGATATGATAGGAAGTAGAATTCGATTCATGAGGCCATGCTGAGTCCCACTTGATAAGGAGCCCAGGTTAAAAATCACTCAAATTCGTCGAAATCATATGCTGTTGAGGAGAAGAGATTTGGTGTTGAGGTAGGCGATTAGGTGTTTCCAAGGGTATCTCCCATGAAGGGATTCATGTGGTTTTGGAAGAAAGGGAAACTCAGTCCCAGCTATATTTGGCCCTACGGGGTTGTGAGGAGAGGTGGTAAGTTAATTGTATGAGTTGGACTTTCCTCGAGTTATCTTGATTCATCCATGTTTCATGTATCTATCTTGAAAAAGTGCTTCGGTGATCCGGCTTTAGTAGTCCCGGTAGACGAGCGTTAAGTGTGAGGATAACCCCTTTCGGCTACAGAGAAATTTCGGTGCGTATATTAGATCATCAAGTCGTGGCTAAGGAACAAAGAAGTAGCTTAAGTTAAAGTATTATAGGAGAAATAAGAATGTTGAGGAGCTATGTGGGAAGCCAAGCGGATATGATGGCTAAATACCCACAATTTTCTCTACATAGATTGAGCTTGAGTACCGATTTTCCCTATGAATCTATCTAGTTTTTATGTTGAGTTCATGTGTACTAGTTTCTTTTATGTGTATGAACGTGTATGTAGGATGAGGTCGGTTGACTATGTGGTTCTATTTGAAATTAGTCATTAGTGAAAATTTTGATTAAAATGATAGGTATATGGCTTATGATAAATTGTATGTTTCTTTTCTTTGCTTATTTCCTACATTCGAGGATGAATGTTTCAAAGGTGGAGATGTTGTATCACCTGGGAAGGCCTAAGAATAGACCGGGGTTGGTGCCCGAAAATTGTAAGCGGCACAATCATCACGGGACGGGCGACTCAACGACTCTTGGTTGGATACCCACACGAGTCATCGTAAGCTGTGTAGTAGTAGTTAGAGGACGGTAGATGGTGACAACGAGACGGTGTAACGACTGTTGTTAGAACCAACGAGTCATTGTTACCGGTTGTTGGAAGGACTGAACTTAGGTTTATGGCGAACCCACAGGCATCCCTCGATCCGTGGTAGAAGTGATGGCCCATTGTTTCTAGTCGTTGTTTGTGGGTTGAAATTTCCAGTTCTTACAATGGATTGAGACCACGACTCATTGGAAGGCACCCTGCAGTCGTGGTGAGGCTCACAAGTGGAAGGAAAGTCAGATTGGTCAAGAAGTTGACGACAGTCAATTCAATGACCCGTTGTTTGATGTAACAACTTGTCCTGACGAGTTGAGGGAAAGACCTGAGATATTTCATGAGGTAGTGGACCCAATGACTCGATACCACGAGTCGGGGTGTGCAACAACCTATTGGATCGTTCGTTGGTCCATGCGGAAGCGATTTTAGGGAAATTTTGTGGGCATTTTCAACTTTTCTACGCTATGAGACCCTAAATTACGTTGTTTTGTCTTATTTTTCCTAAGTGTGTTAAGATGGGTTAAGTCCCTAATGCATACCAATTCCATGCAACGGCTTTCGAGAGATTTTTGGGAGGTTCAAGGTCTTCTTCCCCAAGTTTCCATCAATTTCATTGTGGGTATTCAAGGAACTTGAAATCAATTCATTCGGGCATGTAGGGTTTTAGAATGGGTGAAATATTTTCATACCCATGCCCAAATTTTGATTTAAATAATGAATTCTCCTATTCAAGTCTATGGGGTTTTGCAAGTTTGCATGAAAATGTGATTTCTTCTTATGGGTATTATTTCATTGAGTTTTAATTATTGAATTATGAATGATGGATAGGTTTTATATTATTTTCTTTAAATCATGTTTCAAGCTTTTTAAATCTAAAATGCCCATTTGATGAAGGTTCATCAAAGTTATGATTCTGATGAATATACTGCAATATTTGAATTTATTCATGACCAGAGCATGAATTCAAGTTACCCATGTTTATGAGCATATTTTGAAAGAATTGAATATGATAAAAATGCACTTAATTCCACATGTTGAAAAATGATTTATGATTTATGATGTTGGCCAATGAAAAGGGCCTATGATTCTTGTCTAAGAATGTTTTAAAGGGGATAAATGATGATAAATGTTTTATTTTAGCCAATGAATATGAATGCATGATATTATTGATTTATGTATGAGCCTATTTGCATGATTTTGGAAGCCGTGTCTAGCACCAAGCAGCCCGACGTTCAAAGGACTATGTCGGTGTCTCATAACCATGTGCCACCATGTATTTCTAAATGATATGATGGATTGATGTGGTCCCCTCAAATGTGATATCACGCCTAATGCACGACCCTCTCACCTTGGCCAAGGTGGCTCACCTTACTTAGTGAGATAGTTAGGGCATAATGGCTCTACCATGATGGTGTAGGTTATAGCCCAGTCCTCCCATATTCCGCATGTCTTATGCATTGTTGTGTTTATGTTATTGGCTCAAGTTATGCTTTTGTAAAGTTTACTTGTGATTATGATAATGAATTATTTATGAATGATTTGAAAGTCTTGAGCATTTTGTTTCCTTACGAAATTTATGATACAACCATGATGTCCTTCTCCTATGTTTATTTATGAGTTTATTATACTTTAACGTGCATTTTACTTACCTTGCATACCGGTGCATTCCGCATTACTAATCGCATACTTTCCTGTAGTATCGTTTCACTTGTCTGAAATTAGGATCCCGAGGCTCATCCTTATCCTTAGTCCATTTCAGCTTATGTTCTAAGCTTATTGGTGAGTCCTCATGTTCCAAGGGCCATTTGTGAATCTTATGTTATCTTGTGTTTTAGTATTGTTCGATTAGTTGGGGATGTTGTCCCATCAACCCATCAATGTAGTAGAGGCTTTCAGACAAGTATGCGGTACTCATCTATGTGTACGTCTAGTATTTCCTGATGTTATGCTATGGTTATGTTTCATATATTTTATGTTTAGCATTCTACTTATTTAAATGAGATTAGTTATTGTCTGCATGTGCCATAGGTCGAGTTGGAGCCCGTCGGGGGTCCCTTTGTCCACGTGTCTATGACCGGGTGTACGTTCGGGTCGTGAAATTAAGGATCAAATTTGTTTTAGTACATCTCTTTAATACCTCATTTAAATGTGTCAAAGCAGTCATCAAATGAGTCCTCCTGGCTTTGAAAAGTCATTCATGAAGACTTCCATAGTATCTTCTACCATATTAGAAATGATGGATATCATGCATCTTTGGAAAGTGGCATGGGCATCGCAAAGACAAAAAGGCATCCTCTTGAATGTGAAAGTCTATAGGGACATGTAAACGTGGTTTTTTATTGATCCTCGGATGCAATTGAAATTTGATTATATCCCAAGTATCCTTCCAAGAAACAATAATACTCCTTATAGGCCATGAGGCTAATATTTGGTCAATGAATGACACCGGGAAATGGTCCTTCTTTGTCCAGGAGTTTAACTCACGGTAATCCATGAAAACTCTCCATCCAGTGATTGGACGAGTATGGTGGTCATTCTTTTCATTGGAACAACCATGATGCCTCCTTTCTTTGGCACACACTACACGGGCATACTGACATCACATCTTACCCAATAGGATATACCACACACTGCATCTAGCCATTTAAGTCTCATTTTTGACCACCTCTTGCATATGTGGGTTCAATAGCGCTGATGCTCAGCGATGAAATTTTGCAATTTTCTTGAAGATTAATTTTATGAGTGCAAATCCCCGGAGGAATACCAATGATATCGACCAATTGACCATCATATAGCTTAAATATGCCTCTTCAATGCAATGAGTTTTATCTACTTGCAAAGGGATAGGCTTTGCTAAAATAATAACCGGGAGCATTGCATTCTCCCCAGGATATGCATATTTTAGGTGAGTGGGCAGGGTTTGAGCTCCAACCGGTGGTGTCACAATGTAAAAAGTTTTGTCTTGGTTTGAGTAAGGGATAACATTTCTCTTACGCATGTCCCTTATCCAAATAGATGGGTTTGTGATGGAGGAGTTTTATGATTCTTTAATCAAGGTAATTCTTTCTTAGTGGGAAATAATAATTTCTTATATCCTTACTCACATAGCCGAACCTCCTCGAGCTCTTCACATTTAAAAAAGCCCTTCGGCAATTAGTTCTCCACCAACCTCTTCCTCCATTTCCCACTCGAATATATCATCATCCCCAATAGCCTAAGTTGGGGACGTGTTGGTTTCTATTATTTGGTGCCACCTAGATGGTAACTCATTCATCCTAACCTCCAATTGTTAAATTATTACATCATGACTCTTCACAATGGTTGTAAGGTCCAATAGTTTACTCATAAATCCTAGATTGCCTCTTTAGGTAAAAGGACCTTTTCAAGCACCACTTCGAGAGTACTTTCCTTATGGGGTAGAGTGACTTATTGCTCTCCTGGCTACTCGTATCAACTGACCGAACATTGTTTCAACCTTGATTTCCATGATAAGCATACTAATACCCATGGTTGGCTTGGTGGTATCTTGCATAGAAACCCTTCATATAGTTCGTCAACAACTCTATCTACTTCATCATGACAAGCAACATTTCATCTTTCTTACCCTCTCTACGCCACATCTTGTCTACTAGCTTGATAGGTCTCCACAAGGCACCCCTTCAAGGTCTCGTAGACATCCTTCTAAGCTGCTGCCAGGCCACACGGTGATAGGTTAGTAGCAATAGCGTGGTGTGGAATGAACTCATGTTAACAATGAACATAAGAATATCAAGAGCTAGTCCCCGGCAACGCGCCATTTTTGATAACGTCCAAAATATACTCCTCATAGAAAGGGTATACGATCAAAGTATCCAAAACAAGTATCCCGACGGGTGTCGGGGTCGAATCCCACAAGGAATAGTTAGTGATAATTACAAGTGTCGGTTGAGTTTGAAGTTAGCTTGCACCACTTAGAATTAACATAAAAACAAATAAGTTGGGGGAGATTGGAATTTCTAGTAGATTATAATTGCTAATTTGGTTTCCTATAATAGCAAAATCACCAAGGTTGTTGAAAAGAATTTGAAAATACTAGAGGTGTGGTGTAGATGATATACTACCTAGGTAGAGACATGCTAGGCCATCTCATAAGTTCATTAGTACAATAATAATGAGGAAATGGTTAATTACAACTTTTCAACTTTATAAATACCTTCTTACTAGGGATTTTATCAAACAAGCTACTATTAGCTCAACCCACGTCCCGATTTGAATTAGTAGTTTCACTAATTTCTAGCTATTAGCTACTAATTAGGAGTGAGAATGCAATTTTGGCTATTTCTAATCTAATTTCACAATCTCTCATCCATACCCACTATTAAATTCTCTTCCAATACTTAATTATTCCTTTTACAAGCAACAATTAAGTAAGAACAAGAAAGACCCAAATCTGTCAATGGATCATCCATTATATATCGAAGAGAATCTAACATATTTACACTTATTTAAACAATATAGAATAACACTATATGCCCACTCTAATTAAGTATTAATTATAACTTTATTTAATAAATATTAAAAAATTCAAAATACTAAAATAATAAAAAAATTCAAAATAGCATTTAAGTATGGCTCATTGAATTCAATAACAAGAATAGTAAAATGAAATGCAAGTAGTCTTCGACAATGGATGTACCTTGCTATTAAGAAGAGGAAGAGTAAGAAGAGAATAGTACTTTGCAAATTCTACCAATCAATTTCTCCTTTTATCTTCAAAAGGAATGTTCTAAAGCTAAGAAATGAAAAATTGCGATATGATATGCTCTTCTATGATATACTTTCAGTACACGGTACTTTCTCTAAATTATATATCCAATAAAATAGGGCATCTTCTCTCTCTTTTTCCGTGCTGAAGAATTTTTCCCTAAGCGAGAATTATGGAATCGGCGGGACATCCTGCGGTTGGCTAGGTTGGGATTCGCGAACTATCGCTACATTATCTGCTACTTCATTACATTCCGGTAGTCGCAACAGAGTCGCCGGCGCTTTGCCAATCTCCATCCGTGCACTAGATTTTTTCCTTTCAATCCCGGTAAGTCGGTGTCATTCGGTGGGCGGGCGGCGAGTCTCACTAGGCCGCATTTCGCGGGTCTTGTTTCCCCAAGGAAGTGGGAATCGGCCACGATCGATGTTTCACCGGTCTTCTTCGGCGGATCGCGAATTTCAACCTAGTTCTCTTTTTGCTCCATTTTAACTTGTATCTTTTCTTCACCACATTGAACATCTGCACACAACAAAAGCAAAAAAGGCATAAAATCCACATAAGCAACTCAAAAACTAAGCAAAACTCAGGTTTAAGAGCCCAATGAGTTAGTGGTATAACTCATCACTCTGATATGACTTTGCTCTTATGACTTCAATAGTTGCCACTCATACCATGAATTTTCGATCTGCATTCTTTCGGCGTTCACCATAGCTCCTTGAAATGCAGTTCATAGGTAGTCATCACGTATTGTGGTTTCTACTGTACCATGAGATTAGTCCAAGTGCGGGACATACGAAGATTTCCATCACTACTCACGAGTCTGACTCATACCAATAGTCGTAATTGGAAGTGCCTTAATCCGGTCGTCCGAAGTCTGTCACAAATCACGGTACGGCTCATGTTGAGGCACAGTACTTTGCCCATTTCTACATTCTTTTCCCTTTCTGATTTCAACACCAACACCTAATTTCACTAAAAGCACAGGAAAAGTGCATCATATTTGTATAAACACACCAAAGACCATGCATATTTCCCCCGTTTTAAGTGTCAAAAGTGTTATAAACCTACAACACATCAACACCCTAGACTTAAAACCTTTGCATGTCCTTAGGTAAATAAAACAAAACTATAAAGCGATGCTTAACTAGAATGTAAAATAGAAGACCTACAACCAACATAACAAAAATTTGCACAAAAAGAGCATTATCGAGATACTAACCCTTTTTCATTCAAACCAAACCGTATACATACATACAACTACAAAACATGACATACAAGGATCTAGATATGGCATCGAACAATTGTAGAGAAATTTAAGCTACCACTAATGCTATTTACATAGACAACTTGTAGAATGCAACACAAACCATGTACCCTCATAGCAAATGAAGTCCCCAACACTCACAGATATATATAAATGACTCCTAGGACAAGTCAAGTAGACTCTCACTCTCACAACAAAGTTCAAAATCTTGCTGCTTAGGATGCCATAGGCTTGCCCTTATCTTCTTTACTTTGGTTTTTTAGATAGTTAGGCTAGGATCACTATAGGAATTTCATTAGTTTGTAATGTAGGATTTAGGTTGGGCATGGTGTATATGGAACTAGTGACTAACCCTCCTTGGCACTACATAACTTGGCTTTACTTTTTACTTTTGCCCCTTTTCCTTTTCCCCACCTCCCTCCCTTTTCTCCCTCAAGCATCTTTGTGGATATGGCAAATTTTATCTTTTTCTTCTTCAACTTAATTTTTTGCATTTTTCTATTTCTTATTCTTTTTTCTCTTTTTATTTTTTCATTTCTTTTTCTTCACTACACCCAATTATTCATTAACTAGCTTTTTCTATTTTACTCTCGCACCTCATCTATGCACCCCTACAATAGCCACCCTCAACTTAGGCATTTTTCTTAAGTTGAGGTTCATAATACAGGAAGGACCCCGAGGCAAAATAGGTTCATTATAAACAAAATATGGAAGGTTAATGGGCTAATAAAAATAAGGTTAACTTTCGGATCAAACATGGGACCAAGGGATTCATTTTTATTTGGTAGGAACTATAGGCTAAAAGTAGGCAAAATAAAAAATGGCCTATGATCCTTTCCTAACAAACTATTCTACAACCTATGGAAATACCAACCGGGCAAGTTCTAGATCCTCTGTAGTATTGAACAAGGTAAGAATCCTCCCACTTCACACATGGTACAAGTTTACATTTACTCTATGTCTGGTTCATCTACAACTAAGCTATAACTACATGCTAATCTATAAAATGCCATATAAATATCTACATAAGTCATGCTTTGCAATTAACATACACAACTAGACACTAAAATTTTAAAAGGTCATTTTTATCAAAACATGAAAACATGTGCATCTATAGACAATAAAGTACTGCTAAGCTACTTCTAATTACCAAAACAACAACAACATCCTAAACATGCTGGTTCTAGAGATAGCATATGCGAGGAAAAACAAACATGAGAACAAAAACCCTCAAATGAAAATAAAAAACAAGTATAAGTACACCCCCCTTCAAAACATGCTTTGTCTCCAAAGCAGCAAAATGTAAGAACTAGGATAGGGACATATCTTATGGTGCTCTAGCGCTCCTTTCATCCTACGGAGCAAGTGAAAAGCACACTCCCTTACTGCTACGGTCCTTGATGCCAACGGTCTTCGTGCACTCAATGGTGTGGGATATAGGGCAGTAGTGCCCCTCAATAACGACCGCCTCAATGACCTCATGTCTCGTGTGTTAGCATTAGCTGGAGTCAAGGGTCACTTGCCACACACCCAAGCTCTCTAAGGGCCATGGAACTCCCGCGCTCTCTAGCTCTCTCTGCCGGCTTTGACAAGTGCTCATCATAAGAGCGTAGGTTCTCCACTATCGTCCACTTATGCTCTTTTTTTCTCTCTTCTCTTCTTCTTCTTTGAGGGCTCCTCATCAACAATTTCTGAGGCGCTCTTCTTCCCCTTATCTCCACCAGCTACTATTGTGCAATACCCCAAAGGTTTCTAAGACTAGACCCGAGATTTGAAATTTGTTAAGAAGAAAAGAGGGAAATATTTTCATAGTACAAATCATGGTATGAGTCATTATGAGAAAGTCACGACTCGTAGAAAGTGTTCGTGGTTAGAATCTATAGGAGGAGTCTAGTGAAAATGAGTCAAGGTATGCCTCGTAGGATAATATTATGAGTTGTAGGATGAGCCGTGGTTTGAGAATTTGAGTTACCTTGGTTGAAAAGTACGAATCGTTGTACGACTCTTTGTGGGAATAATGAGTCGTGGCCTGCACCTATGAGAAGGAAATAAGGATATTCGAAGTAGTGATCAATGGGTGGATCTATCGACTAGTAGGTTTGTGGTACGGGTCGTGGTATGATCCATGGGAAACTTGAGTAATAGAAATATAGTGGTGACTAAGAATGGTAACCATGTGTTGTGGTATTGAGGTACGACACGTGTGAATCGTGACAATCTAACAGACTTAAATTTTCTGCGATTTAAGTAAGGATATTTTCATAAATCCTAAGCTCCTAAGCCTAAACTACATTTTATTCTCTTCTAGAAGTTTTAATAGGGTTAAACCTATTTTAAACCATTCTCCTCCCATGAATGCAAGTCTAGACCTCTCCATTAAAGATCAAGTATAAAACCCTTCAAGTTCTTCTCCAAATCCTTTGGGCTTTCTAGGGAAAGTGTATATTTAGTTTTTCCAAGCATGTGAGGCCATGAATGAAGGTTCCTTTCACTCTCATGCTCATAATTCTCCTCAATTTCATGAATCAAGTCTCGGTGAATTATGATCAAAAAGGGATTTCAATCTAATTTCATAGAATTCCTACCAATTTGTTTATAGATCTATTCCCTCTATGTTTTAAAACATGTTTGATGATTAATGGGAATTTTATACATTTTTGATTATAAATTCCTTGAGTTCATGTTTTAGAAGATTTTTCCCAATTTTGTAAGTTCATGAAAAAATCTAGTTTATAATTGATGATTTCAAGTATGATGAAGTATCTAGCATGTATGTATGTTTACAAATTACCCATATATGAATCTATGATGTTTATTAGTGAAGTCTATTTCAAGTAAACATGATCTTCAGATTTTAGGTATTCCCACTCAAATTAAGCATGTTTTCATGAGTTAGTTTAGTTTTATAAATTAGCTTACCATATGGTTTTGAAGTCTATGCTCCCACTTTAAGCTCATGGAATGGTTTCAGCTTCATTGAAAAATGATGGTGAGCACTTTGAATGTTTTTGGAAGTAGTGTCTAGCACTAAGTAGGCTAGGGGTTCATGAAAGCCTCGGGTCTCAAAACTATGCACCCACGTATGATTTCACTTTTATTTTGGTACATCACTTGACCCTACCTAAAGGGCCTTCATCTTGATATAGATATCATGGTACCGCCCTCAGCCCTTGCAAGGCTTTGGACGACTCTACCCGCTTGAGTATAATAGTTGAGTTCAAGTAAGCTCTACCGTGATGGTGTCGGTTATATGGAAAGTCTCCCATTATTGCTCATGATATCATTTTTGCATGTTTATAGGTTATGATATTATGTTTCGGTAGGTTTGACCCAGTAATTAGATTATCAACTTTTACTTATGAATTTCGGTTTTCGGCTTTTAGGTCATTCAATTTAGTTATGTGATCTAGTTTATGAATATTCATGTTTCGAGATATTAAAATATAGTCTGCTATTGTGATATTTATAATGTATGTTAATATACATGATTTCGGTTTATATTTACTAAATCTACATTTGTACTTACCTCGCATACCCACTCGGTACATCAAAGTTCTAACCGTATACTCTATGTTGTATCATTTCATGTCTGAGGTCCTACCAATCACACTCCAACGCACCATTAGTCTACGCCCATTCCCAGTTTAGACCATTGTCTTCGGTGAGTCCTCATCCTCCGAGGACATCTATCTTTTTCGGTCTCATTATGTTAGTTTGTTTCACATTTACGAGATAAGCTGGGGTTGTCCCAGCATCTCATCGGTTAGTAGAGGTTTTGGACATGATTTGTATCTCGGCTTGGACTCGGTGTTATGATATTCTTGTTGGCTAGACAATTTGTTATTTAGACTTCCACTATTTAGAATTTAGTTATCGATTTTGCTTATATGTGATCTTTAGTTATAATGTTCATTCCATGGGTTGACTTGGAGCCATTTAGGTTTCTAGGTTCCGTGTATGGGACCTATTTTGATCGTGACATGTTGGAGCTCAATATGCCTCAAGATCTAACTCCTCATCAAGCTCGGCATTTAACTTTGGATTGGTGGGGGCTACTAGTATGGCCGATTATGCAGCCGAGGACACCGAGAAGTAGACCCGGATCGTGGGCGTGGGACAAGACAGAGGCTCCAAGTCGACCCATGGCATAATCATAGCATACACTTAACATAAAAGACAACTAACAATATGAATAAGTGGAACTGATAACAAAATCAAATATAACCCATAATATAGAAATCTTAACAACACTTAAATACAATGCCGAAATCCTATCTAAACAAAGATCGAAAGCCTTCTACTAACTATTGAAACAACTAGGACAAGCTGACTAAATCCAAAGGTACTAAAACTGAAACATAATTAAATATGAATATAAGCCACATCCTCAAAAGATGAAGACTCACCACTAGCGAGTTTGTAAGTGAGGGAAGCGTATGTAGTCACGCGAGCCGAATGCGGAGACACGATCTATATCATAAAAGATATAGCACAAGGCGTGCGGTCGGTGCTTGGAATGTGCGAGTATGCAGGAATGTAAATAAATATCTCATTAGTATAAGTATACAAGCGGGGTACTATAAATCACGAGTTAGTAACATAACGAAAATGAGATACAACAACTTGGTATGAGATCCACATATTCCTTATAAACATAATCATATTATATGGACATGCATTACTATAAGTTCAATGATGCACAAAAGTAGTAATCATAATGATGCAGAGATGCAAATCCGTGACTACTATCACTTGAGATCCCAATTGTCTAAGGAGCGAAGGATCGATATATGAGTCACTAACTAACTAGGCATGTTAGTCCCGACTGAAGGAGGAAGAATCATGAATGGCTAGTAGCTAGGGATGTGAGTCTGGCGGCTAGGAAATACTCTTTCTAACGAGAACTCGGCCCGACTAGGAAACATTCTTGCTAACGAGAATCCCAGCCCCGACTAACGGTAATCTAAATTTACCTTGGTGATCGAGACAAGGACATTTGCGATTTTCATCATACAACATTCTCATCAATAGGATGGGGGCTGCTTTCTAACATCAAGCCCAATAGTAGAAATATCATTTTTATGCGTTATCATCATAATTCACCTCATCATGAGTCCAATCAATGGTTTATCTCAAACATCTTACGCTAACGAGCATTCTCTAAGTCACATTATGCATATACTATCATGATATTCCAAATTCCAAGTTAACCTCATTCAACATGTAATATGAGATCATACATGGTTTATAAAATACAACTCATACTCTACCAAGATACATGACTTCATTTATTTAGGTCTACAACAATCCACACACTTTTCATATTCACTCCTTTGTGAACTCTTTAGCCACGAAACGTTTTAGATTCCAGATATTTATAAAAACAATTTTAGTAAGGAAAAACAATATAGAATCCGCTCAAGCTTCGTAGTTCCACAATGGAGGTGCAATCTTGTCATGTCGATCAATTAATCCTTGAACATGGTGATGACACCTAATTTACTTCAATTACTTAAGCCCACAACTTCTACTCAATCCAACATGATCATCAATATCATAATGAAGTCATTAGGACTAATTATGCTATATTTCCACACTTCCATCAAAATCATGAATTTCTACGGTAATCAAAGGAGAAATGAACCATTCCCATTCAACACTTAAATCGAGTTAGGAAGAACATACTACGCCTATACATACTCAACCTACTTTTTAATAATTTCTTCATATTCATGCATGGCTACAATTAATTTAACAATAAGCAACACCCATTGGTACTCAAGACAATTTTATGAAGAACATGTTATCCTCATTCATTCCCAACATATGATCCATATTCCCAACAACCCATCAAATTAACATCCCAAATAAATTCCATAATTGCAGTAAATATTTGCATTTAAGAAAAAAAATGAAGAAGAAATTACCCATCATTCAAACCCTAGATCATGATATTCTAAATAAATTAAATCAGATTCTTATTGAAAACATTTTTGGGCATAAGGATGGGAATATCCTTGTTGAAGTCCCACATACAGAGTAGACAAAATCCCACTCGAAAATCTTCCTTGAAGCTTGAAGGACACCTTGGTGAAACCCTATAAATTTGAGAAGAGAGGAGGAAGAAGGAGAGGTGAGAGAATGGGGGTTTTAGGCATGAAAGGCCTTAAAATCGTGCAAGGTCGAACTGGCGGTGTAGTTTAGGAATCTGGAGAGTTCTGAATAACAAAAAGTCATTAATTAAAAACCTAAAAAACTGCTGCGCCTGGGACTCACGACTCGCCACAAGTCGTACCACCGAATCATGACTCATGGTCACCTCTCATGGTCACCTCACCACTTTTCTATTTTCTTAATCTAGCCACATCTCGTATACCACAACTCGTAGCACCATCTTACGGGTCGTACTTTCAATCATGGTACCATCCATCCATATCAACTATGACTAACCGACTCCTCATCACCACTCGTTGCTACATCCCAGTCATACCATGACCGTAACTCCATCCTATGAGTCGTACCATCGCCCATACAATCATCCACTGTTAACCCAAAGGCTCATCACGAGTTCTAGCCCACGGTCGTACCCTCAAACTACGGCTCGTAGTGGGGACCTCGTGGTTGAGAAGTTGACTTATATGATCTAAACCCTGGATCTTCCTACAACTCGTAAAATCGACCTATATTCTCGGAGCAGGTTATGCGAAGCAATGTGCGGATTTTGCTAAGCTCTTTCCAAATCTGAATTTTAATCTTGGGATTTTGAGGTGTCACATTGTCTAGACGACAACAGCTCTTTTGGATTTCGTAGTACCCCCAACTCCACTCTCAAGATACCTTTGATACATTTGCTAAGACAAGAACTTATTGAAATGGAGCTCAAAGTTTGTCCAACCGGTTATGCGACCTCTAGCGGCCTCCTTATCTAAATGGCATCACCCTAGGCTTGACGTTCTCCATCATAAAATTGACCTTTTTCTCGGTCGATTCAATCTATTACCATCTTATGGGAATCACAGGGAACCAAGACGTAGTCGGATGGAACCTAGCTAAGTATGCCCATAAGAGGAGTGGAGGATGTACTCGAGTTGATGTTGTGTGGCTGACCTCTGTAGGCAGTATCTCACTGTTGCTCTTGTGAGATAGGGGCATATATGCTTCTTGCCCCCTTTTTCTTGGCAGCCAGAGTGGAACTCTTTGTTACAGAATCTAATTTATTTCGGTAGGTTCATATCATCCTGAATCAACCCTATATAGGCAAACATGTGTCCCCCAACCTTAGTATCAATCTCCTTTAACACCCTCACCTTGCTTCTCTGCAAATTCTATGAATTAGACTCGGGAATGGGATAGTGGTGTTCAACCCACATGTGACTCGTAGGGATTGTTTCAATCTGCCTCTAACCTATTTACAATAAAAAAATTCATATTTCAACTCCCACTCAAACACAATCAAAACCCATGACCACTTCCTCTCAATCTTCAATCATGTTAGTAACCCAAGCATAAATTTTTGAGCTCAAATCTATGCAAATAAACTTGCACAAGCTACTCGAATTCTTAACCCAAAATTGAAGGAAGCAAGGAGTATGCAAGAACTTAAAATTGAAAGTAAGTGATCACTTTATAATTGAAATTTCTTGCTAAGTGTTAGCTGTACATGAAATGTGATTCCTCAACTCATGAGGCGAGGAAGATTCATGTGACAGGCTAAATATACATATGTATAGGTAGGTTAGGAATTAAAATTATCAAACACATAAATTGATTTTGGGAATTGAGTTACAGGGTATGAAGCAAGTTAAGGGATTAAGTGCGTATGTAAAAATAATGTATTGTTCATCAATGGTATGGGGAATTCTTAGTGCCCATCTCAAAATGAAATTACTTTCAAGGCGGCATAGGGTGAGGACGGGCTTCACGAGTCTTCCTACGACTTGTGGTTTAGTACTACGACTCGTAGGATGATTCATTGGGATTGTCCTAAGCATGTTAAACTAGACATTCATGGTACGGGACCTAGTATGACCCATGGTATCTCACTATGAGTCGTACCTAATGATCGTACCTAGAAGCATAATTGGTCAAGTTCAAAAGCAACGGTATGACCTCAATACAACTCAGTAGAATTCAACTACGATACATAACTTCAAGTCACTAAAAATCTTTGAGGGATTTGCGAATGGCTAATTTTATTCCTACAACTATTAGTATAGGCCATACCAACCTGGTATGAGTCATACCAATGAGTTGTGATCGAGCCCAAAAGGTACTATGAGTCTTAGGCAGAATCATACAACCCTAGCCATGGAAAGATACTAAATATGATTTTCTTGCCTTCCTTTTCGAGATCACATGTACTAACCCTTTCTCCATGTACAATGAGAATTAGAAGATAGAAACCAAGAATGCCCAAGACAGTCCCGGGGCTAAAATTCTTGCTTTCGAGGGCATTGACGGATGAGTACTCTAACTTTGAATAAGAAAAGAACAACCCTAGTTGTTGATGGAAACAAATTGATACAGCGACAGCACGATAGCCATGGACCACTAGGACACAGTCCAAAGGCTCTATCCAAAGCTACATCGTAAACCGGTAATGCTCCCCGAGTCTAAGGAGGAAAGAGGGAACAGTCTCAGAGTCGGTAGTGGCTCGAATGCGAGGAAGAAGTGCGAGGCCTAGTGCGGAGATGGTGCAAATGAATCTTGATGCAGAGTGGCCACGAGGATGAAGATGATAGACTCAGCCTCGGAGGCTAGGACTTTGGTGGCATGCGCTCGCGATTAACAAATCTATGAGGCAGTCTCCTCTGCCTCAAGCGCACCTAAGTGAGTATTTGAAGAACTACGGATTCGACCGGTGCTAAATGGTCAAGGAGATGAAGTATATTTTTAGAATGCATGGGTTTGAATGGATGGCTAGAACCCACGACGAGGATACAATGATGAATTAGTCGAGGACTTCTATGCAAACTACTTAGTGAAAATGGAGTAGAGAGAAAATTTGGGTAGAAGCTGAAGAGTTTGATAGGCTTGCCAGTGTGATGGTCCGGGGATGAGCCGTTGATGTCTAAGAGAGGACTATTTCCCGAATGTTGTATGGGCTAATTGACTCGGATGCCACAATTGAGTTTGATTCTGAGTGGATGCACGGAAAATGGTCAGCGGTTGAGCCTAGAGGAGAGCCAGCGCCATGTTAAATGGATAGCGGGGGTAATAATAGAGGATAAGGAGGAGGTTGAATGGGTAACTAGTGGATGGAAGGTCGCAAAGGTTTCGATCAACTTCACTGCTTGGCCCCGCTGTTTGGACCTTTGTCCACCACATGCTGGCAAAAAAAGTTAATGAAAACACATTAAGTGCCAGCAGAGTAGCATTGGTGGTTTGTATCATGTATCGATATGGCATCCATATCCCACGAATGATTGCTGCTTAGGAATTTGGTATCGCGTACTGACGTGCCGAGTTGTCGGCCTGTCACGACTCGTACCACGAGTCACTCTGGTCCACACCTATGACTCATCCCATGGACTTGCACCTGGAAGCGGAACTTGCACGGGGACCTACGAGTGTGTTGTACAAGTGGTACCATGAACCATAACATCAATCATAGGTAGTTTTTCTTGCACTTCCACACTTAGAATAGTTAAGCATTACAGTGTGTACTACGGCTCAAACCATGAAGGTACGGTTTGTAATGACAAACTATGATGTCAACTCATGCACTTGGACAAGACAGCACGAACAATATTATGAGCCATACAATCATCCTATGGTCATTATTGAGCCTCTTAGTGCGTCACATTACGCAAATTTTCCTGTAATTTTTATTTCACCTACACATTGAACGTACATAAGTCAAGATACTTGAGTTTCCTCGCAAGAAGCACGATTTAACGTTGCGACACGACACACAGGTGGTTTGGTTACTCAGAAATCACCTAACAACTTTGTGGGTTTCCTCCCGGAAGCACCTAATTTAACGTTGCGAACGATGCAAGTCTCTTGACTACTCAAAAATTCATCAAAGTGGACATCCTCAATTGTTTGACCAACCTAAACTCATTAAAGAATTTACGCTTCATTGACCTGAGACATTTGGGTGAGCTCCTCATTGTTGCTTGAATAGATAAAAACAAAAGATAAAAGAATGAATGAGGAATTAAAGACTAAAAATTAAACACAAGCAATTAATCTAATCCTAAGTCATAGTCCTCGGCAACAACATCACTTTTGATACCACTCAAATCATACCCCTATAAAAGTATGATGTGGACGTTGTCAATAAATAACCCAACTAGGTTGGGGTCAATCCCACGGGGAATATGGTTAGGATGTAGAATAACACTAGTATTTATGCTTTTAGCATAGTTATTTCCTAATGGTAGTTTGAATTAATGAAGCCAATTAAGTAAAAGTATTGTAAATTGATGTTTTTGTAATGTTTATACAATTAACTAGAAAAGTGATCCTCATGGATTCATAACAACTTGGTTTATTACCTAAGTGATCTATCCCCATACTTAGCACACGAATTAATAACATAAGTTCATCCAAATGATTGGTTTCTCCTTATAAGTTAGATACTTAATTACCGGATTAGGTCTCTTGAGTATTTTCACTTTAGCTTTTGTATCAACTATTTTGAATTAACTATTCTGCGACCGCAACTCAAATTACTTAATGAATTATAAAACAAGACTTTATTGTCCTTTTCCTAATCTCTATCTCTCTAAGTTCAAGAAAGTAGAGAATTTGGGCGTCCTAATGTTGTGCTCCATTAGAAAATTGAAGATGAAGATCTGAACAATACAAGCAAGCGTATGAGTGTAGAATCACTTTTATTGTAACCCTAGTTAGTTAATTCACCATGGTTCCCACAACCCTAGTTTTGGTGGTTTTAGCCTCTCATGTTTGTAAGAAGAGAATTAGAATTCATGGAAGAAATCATAATTAAGGACTTACAATGATGATTGGAATAACACACAATTGATTATTGCACAATTCAACATCAAACAATCTAAGAACAGACTTGGAATAAATCTCCATGAATATTAGCAAACTCGGAAAAGAATCTCCAAAAAAATATTATTTCTCTATCAATAATTGTATCTAAAACCATTCTTCCTTTACAAAAATAACCTAGAAGAGTATTTATACAAAATAATTGAAAACCTTTCCTAAATTAACGAAGCGAGATTAGCGCCATTGCCTTTTCGTATGACTCGTACCATGATCCTTATGAGTTGTGAATTTACTACTCATATGATGCTTATTAACCCCGATTTTTGTTAAGTGTTGGGTATTGTTATGACTCATACAATGCTCCCTATGAACGTACATCTACATCGTGAGTCGATCTGTCATTTCTAGCATCCTCTGAATATTTCCATGAGTGCTCGATATGACTTGTACCTTCTTGTTATGACTCGTAGTTTGCCTCTCGTACCATGAAATCTTCCATTCAACATTCTTTCAGAAATTCACCATGGCTACTTGGTATGGGTCGTAGAGTAGTCATCACGTATGCGTGGTTTCTACCCATACTAGGAGATTAGTCAAGTGTAGGACATACGAAGATTTCCACAACTAATCGGGTATGACTTATATAAAGATGGTATGGCTCGTAACAAGAGTTGTAATTGGCCATTGCCTTAGCGGGTCTTCGAAGTATATCACGAATCACCGTATCAAACCATACCACAAAGGTATGGCTCATACGAGCCTATACTTAGCTTATTTTCTTCACTCTTTTCACTTCTTTTACATATTACAACTCCAACCTAATTTCCGTGAAAATATAGAAAAAGTGCATCATATCTATATAAACACACCTAAGACCATGCATATTTTCTTAGTTTTAAATGTTGAATGTGCTATAAGCCCATAGCACATCATTTTATAGTTTCAATACCTCTATCCACAGGTCCGCAGGTCAAGGACCAAGAGAAGCGGATAATATCTCCTCGGCTTTGCCTTATGAATGAAGAGCTCGAGGCATGTACCAAGGTAAATCTTGTTTTATAAATGCCTTCCATACATTTATAAATAGGTCTCTATTTGAAACATTTCATTCATTTTTGAACTTAGGGCGTGTCTTGATCTCAGAGGCTCTCTTTAGGAGGATAAACAAGCGGCCATTGAATGTGAAGAAATAAGGCAAAAAATAGCTAAATATACGAGATAAATCTTTAAGGATGGAAATGCTCGCGATGAAGTTTCCAACACTAAAAATCATCAAAAAAAGATCAAGCTCGGCAAACTATTTTTTTACTATATTAAATCCACGATCGACACTTAAGATTTTGTAACATTTTAAGCAATGAGGCTGTTTTTGAGCTCGAAGTTGTGGGCATTTGAATGGAAGGCTACATATCTAAACGAAATCAAGTTTGCTACTAAATGGAGTTTTTACTCCAAGGAGCGTCTTTTGGGTCGAAAGAAACCCTTATGTCTGAAGATGTTGGGATGGCTAGATTGGATGGCTATTTTGCATTGAGTGGGCGAAGAGTGTGAAAAAAGAATAGGCCATCAACCTCGCCGGTATCGAAAAGATGTCCATTACGATGGATAAGAATTAAAGGTTGAAGCATCACCTCGAGGATAAGAAGGTTAAAGTTTGCCCTTTCTCACGGGTCGATAGGGCAGGTTATTCATCATACTTAGGTCATACGACAAATACTTTAGAAAAGGTGATGACGCCCAAGCGCATGCAAGTGCACATGGTCGTCCAAGTAATATAGGATTGAAACCCACGATTATCTACATGAGAGACTTGATAGTTCCAATCATTATATAGTTATTACTTTATTTTTGTTGTTCTAACAAAATAGTTAAAATGGGGAATGGTTTGGGAAATGAAACTACTAAAACATTAAATGCAAAAATAAAAAATGGATTGCTACACAGGTTTTTACTTGATGATAATGAAAATCTAGGGAAATGGCACATGTTGGGTTTCATGTTGAGTTTTCAAGAAGTGATTACATGAGAACGATTCTTCCTACGATTACTAGTTGCAAGATACTATCCTATTTCTTGCTACTATCCCTAGCATCCAAGAACTATTTCATGAACCTAATGCCTATATCCACATGGTCATAGGATAAGCATGAAATGATAGTTATGTCTAATTGTACTTAAACTAAACGGGGTTGATAGGTATATCCTTATCCTCAACAACAACTTCTATCCTCTCACCAATAGGTTTGAGGGTTTTTGAATTCCGTTTCTGTATTTACCTTTAACCCTTTTGATTCCCTTTCGTAAGTTTAATCAAAAGCAAATAGATTTACTTATAAGGTGATTAGTCTCATAAATAAGCAATTAAAATAAGTAAATGCAGACAACCTGATGAAGAATCGAATCTAGATTATATAAGTCTTTCAAACATTCAACCATCCACTATGACCGAAACCCTAGGGTAGGAGTTTAGCCACTAATAGACAATTGGAAAAATGAATGTATATTTCATCATCATACAATGCAAAAGAAGGGAAGAAGCGTAGTGTAGACTTGGAGTCATTCATCAAACGACTTATAAGCCTCGAAAGATGATATGTAATGTTAAAGTAACAAAAAGATGAAAATATGTCAAAAGATTGCTAACAAAAGGCCTAGAGGATATATTCATAGTTGATCCTTGAAATGATGGTTCTTCCCTCCAACGCATGGCTTTAAAATTAGCAATTTCATCCCGGAACAGGTCTAGTGCACCGCCCCCACCATTTCACCACATACTTAGTCAAATTTCAAGCAATTTACGCTCTAAGATAGACTTGGTGCCCCGCCTATATCATCATTCGAGGGGACTTAGCCAAATTTTCTATACTTTGAGCACATCACTTTACCACTCTCACTATCTCGCCGAAGTGTTAGTCAAATTCTTGCACTTTTTGACCCTTCGAGCGCGAGGCCTCCTCCATCCCACAAGAATTTTGGTGATTTCTCTAAGTCTAGGAAGCTCTAGGGCGCCACGCTCACCATCTCACCAAGGTATTGAAATGATCATCTTCTAAAGTCAAGTAGCTTTCATGGGGCACTAGCCATAGCACTAGAATTTGATGAATTTTTCCAAGGAGATAAGGACATGTCTCGGGCACCCATCATCGCCCTTTAACCTTCTTCTCAGCTTCTTAATTCTTTAACCTTGGTTCATTTTGGGTCTTTTTCTTTGATTTCCTGCTCAAAAGATGTCAAAATGTCTGTTAGCATACAAAACACACAATCATATGAATTCATGCATTTCATAATGATTATGAACTCAAAAAGAAGGGTAAAGATACAGAGGCAAAAACAGGCAAATGGGCATAGAAATACGCCCAACATTACCACCCCACACTTAAACCATTGTTCGTCCTCGAAGAATCCTTAACACACACATAAACTCATCTTTTACCATCGACCTTGGTACCTCTAACAATTCACACTTAACCACTAGCATAGAGCATACATCAAGTGGTTCATCAATATACCACAATTCTCATCAAGCTGTTGCAAAGGCTTCACAATCAAGACTACACAACCTCAATAATTGACTCATCTTTTAAAAATAAAGGACTAACATGATTAAGTATGAAATATGCAACAAGTAGAATATCGGCTTATACTCTTATACCCCTCACTTTTAGTGATGTTCCTCTCTCAAATTATCAATGCATACACATGGAACTTGAGCAAGGTACGAGGTAGAAATTATGGACAAGCCATAACTTGATTTGTAGTAAACTCCGAGAAATTTCACGGTTGAAGTCTCTAATACGGGTAGCAATTACGGACCGTAGCACCTACATAGGACCCATACCAAGAGACATGGAGAAATTTGGTGATTTTTAGGACTTGCAGATCTCAAGTTACGATAAGTTGTTACGATTCATAGGAGCAAGGTACGAGGCCTACCAAGACATTCATAGAAATCTTCAAAGGATGCGAGTTCTCGGTATAAAACCGCTGACTTGATTGTATGACTCGGGGATCATGTTACTGAGTCGTACTAGATACAAACAATTAGAAAATTCTCGAAGCCAAGGGTTGTATGAGAGAAGGCACGACCCGTAAAATCCTCTTATGGATCGTATGAAGAGTCATATGATGTGTCAATGATAGATTTGGATATTTCCTTGTTAACTTAGGAAAAGTTTTATTATCGCCCATAAAAACATGTTAGGTTTCTTTTAATTAGTAATTAGAGGAGGATTATTATCAATTTGTAATTAGTTTGTGACCGGTATTGGAAAGAAATTCTTGAGATCATAACTTAGATTTTGTCAATTGTTCTTGAATTTGTTCATCATCTTTTTCTTACAATACTCAAAGTAGGGTTTTCTTCCAATCATCATTGTAAGTATTAATTTATGTATTTGTCTATGAATACCATTCATAATCTTATAATTATGAGAGGCTAAAACTTCCACAACTAGAATTTTGGGAACTTGATTAATTAACAAACTAGGGTTACAGAAAGTGACTCGAAACCAATGCTAAATGCTCGTATTGTATTCTCATCATCTTTAATGTTTCTTAACGAAGTGCAACGTTTGGACTTGCCCTAAATCTTTACTTTCTAGAACCTAGAGAAGTAGAGATTAGGAAAAGAAAATTACAACAACCTTGATTTTTATTATCATTGTATAATTTGAGTTGCGGTCACGGTATGGTTGTCTAGAGTGGGGTGATGCGAGTTCAATTTAAATTGCTCACGAGACCTAACCGGTAGTCGGTATATGTTATACCCCAAGCTCAAAGATGTCGAGCCCAGGTGGAAATAGAAAAATTGTGAAATTGATGTTGTAGAGCGCAGGCGAATCCTGGGATGACTCATGAGAGACCTGCAGTCGTCATGTGGCTATGAGGAGACCCCACGAGTCGTCATGTGGCTCATGGGGAGGCCTAGGGGAAATGTAGGATTGAGGTACCCACACGTGAGGGAATTACTCGTGGTCAGCTACCAAGAGTCATCATGTTAATCAAGGGTGGTGTGGGAAAATAGATGGAGCAGCTAACTAGTATACCTAACGGAAGGGACCCCACGAGTCGTGGTTTGTCCCAACGACTCGTGAGGTGAGTCGTGACCAAGCATGTTGAGTTCCATTTGATGCTAAGGCAATGTACATGTCGGAAGGTGACCACGAGTCTTGGTCTCAAGGAACAAGTCGTTAAGTCCCCCATTACGAGCAACAACAGACTTGTTATCCAGTGCACCCGACGAGCGACATAAAAAGTTGTTTGGGTCAGTGCCGATTCATCAGGTCGTCCGTTAGGACTATTTGGTAGTGTTTTCGTGCGAATTCAGTAAGGGTCTTTTCGTAATTCCTAAGTTCTTAAGACCTATACTACATCATTTAAGGCTCGTTTTACAGGGTTTTAAGAGGGGAAAATCTTTCTAAGCTAGTTCATTCCATGCATGCAAACTTGAGAACTTGAAGGGAGGATTTAAAGCAAGTTTTGAAGGTTTCCAGTTGGAATCTCAGTTGGGCAATTAGAGGGTGTTAGAATTCACCATTTCCATGTATGTAAGGCTATGAGTGGGTGTCTTCTTCCACACCCATGCCCAATTCCTACCAAACTGTGATAATTTTTATATGACCAAGTGTGGGATTTTATCCAATTGCATAATTCTACCATTTCTATACATGGGTATGATTAGACTACATTTATATTGATGAATTGTAAAGCTTGGGCAGATTCTGAATTGTTTTCAATACAAAAGTTGTTTTCCAAAAATCTTGAATCTAAAATGCCCATGGATGAGAAGTTCATAAAGGTAGTGAATGATGATGAATGCATGATGATGTTGAAATTTGATGATGAAAAGCATGTTTCTAAAGCACCCATGACTATGATTTTGTTTTCAAAATGAATTGAATAGATGTAAGTTTTATAAAGCCTTGGGGAAATACCCACATATTGATCAAAAATGATGATTTTCCCGAAATAAGCTTACCACATGGGTTGGAGCAAAGTTTCCCCAAATATTCATAATTTATAGCTTGTAGTAAGTTGAGATAAATATTCCTTCATATGGCTTACCACATGATTTGGAGTAGATGCACCCATTTATACTTGAGCTTGTGATATGTTTCGACATAAAGCTTCTCATATGCATGAATTCAGAATTGAGATGTATGTCATTACTGAGCTTTGTCAAAGGACAATGTTGATCTTCATTTTCATATGATGTCGAGTCTATGCATGAATTCATTAATGAGTTTTGTCAATAGACAATGTTGAGCTTCATTTCATACGATGTTGAGTTATGTAGGATTTCATATTGAGCTTCGTCATTAGACAATGTTGAGCCTCGTCAATAGACAATGTTGAGCTTCATTATATACGAAATAGAGTATTGCATGTTTTAGGGAGAAGATTCTAGCACCCAGTGGGTTAAGGGTCGATCACCCTAGGCCCTAGAACTACGCGCCAACATAGGTAGATACTATTATGTTTATTGGGACCTCCCTTGTGAGCTATCCCCTACCCAATTAGCCCTTTGAGCTTGATATCGATATCATGGTAGTGTCCTTAGCCCTGACAAGGTTTTGGACAACTCTGCCCACTTGAGTGTGATAGTTGAGACCACGTAAGCTCTATCGTGGTATGTCGGTTAAGTGCGAGTCTCCCACTGTCTATATCATTCACATATGCATATTCATTACTCATGATGATTACTTATGCATGCATGTTCAAAAAGCAAGGTTTGACTCATTGTTCAGCTTTTTATATAAATGTTATGTTTCATCTTTGAGTCATTCAAGTCAATTATGATGATCTAAACGCTATGCATGGTCATGTTATGATAAGTGTACGGTTTCAGAATGAATGCATGTAGCCTTCTACTTATACTTAAAAGTTTATGATATGTATGAATTGCTTTAAATGATTTATTTTACTTAAACAGTTTTACTTACCTTGCACACTCAGTACATTCCACGTACTGACCGCATACTTTCTATGTTGCATGCTGCATCATTTCATGATGCAGGACCTGTTTCCCAGGTTCATCCCCATTCGTAATCACTTATCAGAGTTAGCACCTGCGTGAGTGGTGAGTCCTCATCTTTTGAGGACTAGACTTTTAGTTTCATGTTTGGTGGAGTTAGTTGGGGTCTTGTCCCATCAACTCATCTGACTAGAGGCTTTCGGACTTATGTATGTGTAACTTCGGATATTATTCTGATGTGTCATTATATGAGACTTATGCTGAGTTTATAATTATGCTTTATTCATGTTATTAAATGATTTAGTTGAATGCTTATGCCATGGGTCGACTTGGGGTCTCTCAGGGTCCCTAGTCCCGTGTCTACGATCCAGGTCTACGCTTGGGTCGTGATAGTATAGCCATCCAATAGGGACAAACCAGTCACTTGGATGAACCCTAGTTATCAGTTCTATAAGTAAGCATTGGGATAGATCACGAGTGTCAATCCGAAGTAGTTATGAACCATGGGGAACACTTACCCTAGTTAATTGCATATCTTGATTAACACCAACTGATTTTCACTCTTGTTTTACTACTATTTTTCTATAAATCCCCCAATTTAGAGATAACATACCTAAAAGTTAAAATACCAGAAATAGTGTAGTTCTTACCATATTTCCTGTGGGTTAGACCCCAATCTTTGTTGGGTTCTTTATTTAAAACGTCCATTTCATATTTTCTCAGGAATGTGAGTTTGAGCATTATCAAAAAGTGGCGCCATTCCCGGGGAATACGTCTAACATTAGATTAATTGCTTGTGTTTAACTTTTAGTTGCTATTTCCCCGTATATGTTTTCTTTTTCTTCTGTGATTCATTCAAGTTATAGAAAGGAAGCTACCTCTGTGAGATGGAAAATAATAGGTTGCTAGTGTCCATAGGAGAGATGATGAATGTTGATACACTAGCAGCTGTCTTGTTGTATTATGAGAGAGATCGAGTATTGGGGTACACGGAATTGGTAAATGCTCTAGAAGGAATGGGGTTGTATAATTTCAGACCAAAGAAGTTAGACCTTGAATTGAAGAACCGTATAACTCCTCCAGCAAAACCATTAGTAGAGGTGCCACCAGTTCTGGAAATGAAGGCATTACCTCCCCACAAAAAATATGCATTATTGGGGGAAAACAATACTTTGCCAGTAATTATTGCAGCTGACTTGACAGATTGGCAGGTAGAATCTTTGGTCATAGTGTCGAAAAAGCACAAAAAGGCAATCATATGGACCATAGCTGACATTATCAGGATTCCTCTAGGCATATACACCAACAAAATCCAGCTCGAGCTGAATTGTGTTTCAAGTATTGAGCACCAGAGAGGATTGAACCCACGATGCAAAAGGTAGTGAAGAAGGAGATTATCAAGTGGTTAGACACTTGTGCAGTTTACCCTATTATGAATAGAAAGTGGGTAAGTCCGGTACAATGTGTGCAAAAGAAAGGTGGGATAACAGTGGTACCTAATGAGAAAAATGAGCTGATACCGACAAGACCAGTCACAGGTTGGCGTGTACATATGGATTACTGAAAGCATAACCACTGGACCAAAAAGGACCATTTTCCAATGTCATTCGTGGATCAGATGCTTGATAGGTTGGCAGGTAGAGGTTAGTATTATTTTATTTATGGTTATTCTTGATACAATCAGATCTCTATAGCCCCGGAAGACCAAGAGAAAACCACCTTCACGTACCCTTATGGAACATTTTATTTTAGGAGAATGACCTTTGGGTTGTGCAATGCACCAACTAAATTCCAATGTTTTATGATGCCAATATTCTTAAATATGGTAGAGGATACCATCAAGGTATTTATGGGCGACTTCTTAGTTGTGAGAGAATCATTTGAATCATGCCTTAAGAATTTGGGTAAAGGGTTGAACATATGCGAAGAAACTAATATGGTTTTAAATTGGGAGAAATGTCACATCATGGTTAAAGAAGGAATAGTGATCGGTCAAAATCTCTGGAAAAGGGATAGAGGTGGACAAGGTGAAAATTTAAGTAATAGAAGGGTTGCCAACTCTTATTTCCATAAAAGGGGTCAGAATCTTTTTAGGGCATGTAGGATTCTATAGGAGGTTCATCAAGGACTTTTCCAAGATTGTACAACCACTGTGCAAACTGCTTCAGAATGAGGTGAAGTCGTATTTGATGAGGCATGTCTAAAGTCCTTTGAGTACCTGAAGGAGAAACTTACTTCCGCTCATATTATTATAGCTCCAGATTGGTGTCTTCCATTTGAGGTAATTTTTATGCTAGTGGGGTGGCCCTTGTTGCTATTTGATGAGTTGGTAATTTACCAACTCATTAGGCTCTTAAGCATGATCTTTATCTTAGTTTTCAATTCATTTAGATGAATGTTATGCCCTTTTTGCCTTTTTGTGTGCAGGTATCTGATTTGAAGAGAAAGAGCAAGAAGTGATGTAAAAGGGATGAAACCAGGTGAAAACCGACGTTATCTTTTGCCGGTCAAACGCATATGACCACTGACTTGAAGATAATATGAAACCGGTGGCTACAGACATCAACCAGCGACTAACCGGTTAAATTGCTTATTGGTGCCCGCACTTTATGGACCAAGGAGTAAATGAATTGCCTGATCACAAATGAAGGTCGGCGAACTACCGAAGGTGTCGCTGAATGGTCCTAGAGAATCACTAGATGTGCAGCTGATGATGGACGGTGGGTCGCGAAATGCAACTGGTGAACAACCGGCTCCCCCACAAGTGACAAAATGCCTAAATAGGTCAATTATGTCCAGCATTGGAAAAAGAGGAGATTGGTTGCCCTATTTTTTAATATTGTATATAAGAAAGTACTTTATGCATAACTTTTATACTCTTTATCTTTTTGAACATTCCTTTTGCCTCGGAAAAGAGAAGAACTCTATTGGAGGAGATTGTTGAATATTACTTTCCTTATTTTCTTGTGCTTCCATTAGCAAGGTATATCCATTGTTGCAAACATATTTTGAGTTGTATTTTGTTTTCTATTACTAATGAAATCATTGAGTTTATTGATGAATATACTCTTTAGTTTCTTAATCATGACTAGCTAAATCATAAACTCGAGAAGTGTGTTGATGGGTGCTTAAATAGATTGGGTATTGCTAGATTCATCTTGCTTAATTAGTTTAAATCTGTTGAGTTCCCTCAAATTTATAATTGATAATCCATAGTTTCAAATGTAGGTTTAATTTTCTTACTCGATATTAGATTTAAAAAGAAGAATTCAAGTGTTGGGAGAGAACTTGGTGGTGGTAATGGATGTGATTGTGTGGAGTTAGGCTACAAATAACCAAAACCCATGTTCATAATCCTAATTAGTAATTGATGGCTAGAAATAGCTTGGCTATTAACCCAAACTCTACTGGTTTAACGGAATTGTGTCTTGAGCTTAGAAAGAACTCGAGAAAAAGGCATCCATGAGGTTGAAAAACATAAGGTGCCATCTCGACCAAAGTTATTTACACTTATTCGCAATGATTTTATGAGCTAGCATATCCTAATTTGACTAGCACCCCATCTATGCCATACATCTAGTCTTCTCTCATTATTGTCTATCAATTTTGGTTATTTTGCTATTTTGACAAGTTTGTTTAAAATCAACAATATTGTTCTCTTTATTTCCCCTGCAAAAATTTACTATTTTTTTTTATTAATTGGTGCGAGTTAAGTCAAATTTCCTAAAACAACTCTTGCTTAAATAATTCACTAGTCTCTGTGGGATTCAATTGATACAGGGATCGCTTACACTTTCTCTAAACGAGGAGTGTATTTGAGCGTTATAGAAAATGGCGTCGTTGCCAAGTGACTAGCGCTTGATATCGTAGTGTTGTTGGTTAATTTGAGTTAATCTTGCCTCTTAGTTATTGACGTTAATTTTTCTATTGGTTGTTAGGGTGAGTTTATATGAGCCATCATTCTGAAGCAGGAGATAGTTCGGTTAAAGGTTATGTCACGCCCCAAAACTGGGGTAGGGCGCAACTAGCACTAGATTCATGATTGATCGAGAAGCCAGCTATATGACATCTGTAACTATAACACTTAGGCCATCCAGGCCAGCTGTTATAATCAACTGAAGAATAAACTGGACCCATAAGGTCTCGGCAATACGGGGCAAATAATCGAAATGCAACCAAGGCAATTAGTGTGCTAAACCAAACAACAATAAGTCGACAAGGCCACAAACTGAATAACACCATACACACTAAGTCCACAAAGCCTCTAAAGAATAAACTGACTGATGGTCGAAACAGGGCTCCGAACTACCCGTAACCGCATCTCAAAGCTCAAGCATAAATAACTACGCCCTAGCTCTAGGAAGAAAGGAGCATACAAACCATCTGTTGATCTCACGAACTGCTACTCAAATTGCCATCCTGACCTCTACCTGCACCTGCGGCACGATCGCAGGTCCCCAAGCAAGGGGACGTCAGTACGAATGAAATGTACTGGTATGTGAGGCTGAAACTGTAACCATGAGATAACAATCCTGTAATAACTAACTT
>JACEIK010002976.1:110220-125202 GCA_018107945.1 Datura stramonium
TACTCTTCGCTTTTCCCTTTGCACATGTTTCCCTCCTCACCTACGGACAACATACAACCCATAATCCCCTTATTATTACATATAACCATCAAATAATCATAAAAAAAAAATTTCGGGGTGTAACAGGTGATCTGGAGCATGAGGAGGATAAATCGGTTATTCCTAAAGTTGTAGGAGCCATTCTCCTAATAGCCACGGTAGGGAATGCGGTGTTTGACGTTACAAGTACAATGTTACACTTGTTACAGATGAAAGGGCTCTTCAAGGGAAAATCTAGTGAAGATGCAAACCACCACTGGAGAAATTTCTTGGAGATTTTCCAACCGTTTAACATATAAAATATCAATCAAGAGTCTATCAAGTTAAGGCTCTTTCCATTCTCTCTAATGAAAGAGGCTACTATGTGCTTGGAGGAGCTCCCTCTGGGTTATATCATCTCGTGGCAAGAATTGACTAACGCGTTCTTGAATTGTTTCTTCCCTCCCTCAAAGATGTTGCAGCTGAGGGATGACATTACAAAATTTAGGCAAGAGATATGGGAGTCTTTACATGGAGCATGTCTAAAGTTCATCAAGAAGGTGTCCCTTTGCCCTAACCATGGTCTCCCCGATGGAGTGCTTCTTCAAAGCTTTTACCGAGCCGTAGACTCCATTAATAAATCCGTTGCCAATAATTTTGCTAGAGGATCAATTATGGATCATACTTATGGGTTAGCTAAGGCCCTCTTGGATAGAATAACGAAGACAAATCGGGCATGGCTTATGAGGGAGACTCATTCATCGTCACATGATGGGGGTTCTAGTGCATTAGCAGCTGAAATGCGAAAAAAAGATAAAGAGGGAGGTGAAATCTTGTAAAATGATGACTCAGCTGGAGTTAATGAATAAACATGTGATGGGGGTCGGGCCTAAGTTGTGAATGTTGTAAGAATGCAATGTCCAATGCAGTTTGAAGGATAATCATCACCACCACAATATGAGGAGGAGTGTCAATACAAGGCAAATTAGACAGGGGGTTCTCTACCCAAGTATCAAGGGGCTAATTATGGCCTTTGGCGCCCACGGGAAGAGAATTAGGGTTGGGGAAACCGCGACATACAGGGATGGCTCAAAAGAAATGAGAGATGGGAAAATAGAGAGATAAACCGTGAGTGTGATTGAGACCATCGAAGTTCGAATCCATATGTTTCCCCACCAAATGCTGAGAACGCCCAAGCTCAAATATGTGTGAGTGAATTAAGGAGCTCGAATATTGAAGAGATATTTGCAAGGGTTCTTAAGAAAGTGGAATCAACCTACCGCGGGTTCAAGGAATTGAAAGGGGAGGAGTATAACCTTGCCCAAACCGTGAGTTCACACTCAGATTCCATCAAGCATTTGGAAGCCAAAATGAACCACTTATCCTCTCAAATGAATCTGCAAATGAAGGGAACACTTCTGAGTGATACAATACCAAACCCAAAGAAAGATAGTCAATGCATGGGCATTGTCATGAGGAGTGGTAAAATGCTTGGAGAAGAAAATGTTAAGCCCACGTAAGTTGTGGTTCCAAAGTAAAATGATGAAAAAGAATATGAGCCAGTGCCAAAAGCACCAAAAGGTTTTGATAATGTTGGGGCTTAAGATGAAGGAGATGTTGAGGAAGTTCCTTCAAATACAGATGAAGAAGAGGTAGGCATGAAGGCCTCGAGTGAGAGAAAACAAGAACCAAGAGTTCCACCTCCTTTTCCACAGCGGTTGGCCAAGAAAAAGAAAGATGATAAGTTTAGTAAGTTTATCGACATGTTTAGTAAATTGTCTATAAATATACCATTGGTGGATGCTCTACTTGAAATGCCCAAATACATAAAGTTCATGAAAGAGATGTTGAAGAAGAAGAAGGTTGTAGATGTAGGCACTGAAGAGACAACACATCACTGTAGTGCTGTGATGATGAGCAACCTTGCCCCAATATGGGAAGATTCGCGTGCCTTCACAATTTCGTGAAATATTGGGTTGTGTATGCTCAATAAAACCCTCTGTGATCTTGGGGCAAGTATAAATCTGATGCCTCCCATAATCTTCATGAAATTGGGGATTGGGAACAGAAAACCTACATCAACGAGATAGTTTATGGCCGATCGGTCTATCAAGAAACCTGTTGGTGTTTAGAGGATGTATTGGTGATGGTATATAAGTTTATTCTACCAGATGATTTTTTAATCCTTTATTGTGAGATCGATGTAGAATTTCCAATCATTTTGGGGAGGCCATTGCTCGCCACGGGTAGAGTTTTGGTGGATGTGGAGCAGGTGAACTCAAATTTTGGGTTGGAGGTGAAGAGGTTTCCTTCAAGGTGTGCCAATCCAATGAACCTCTTGATGAATGTAAAGTGGTTTGAGTGATGCAGGAGGAAGACGAGTTAGAGGATGATCCTACGATGATTGAATGTTAAATGAGAAATACGTCGTTCCATGACTTTAACTAAGGCGTTTCTTGGGAGGCAAACCCAAGTGTCTTCTTTTGAATTTTTTTCATATCATTGTTGTTTTTAATTTCGTAGGATTAAGTAGGTGAAAAGCAAGTAGAAGAAGCACAAAACAAGGAAGGCACTGCGTTAAGACCGGCGAATCAGAGATCAAGCTACACGAACCACCACAGGTTTGATCATGAAAGCAGAAACCTGGGAACAAAAAGGTCAGATCGGTGAAGGCACCGGCGGAACGTCGATAAATAATCGCTAACCACCGTTATGAACCAGAACACCTTAATAGTGGATGCAAAACCAGCAAAACACCAGAAAAATGCAGAACTCAATCTGTGAATCGCTGATCAATTTCATTACAAAATAATGATATGGGCACAGAATCAAGCATTTGATGGTAAAGCGGCGAACCGCCGGTGAAGGTACGCATTATGTTTTAAAATCTTGACCAAATTAGGGACCTACCCGAATCTGCCAAAATTACCTTTTTATTCCCCTAGACTTCCCTTTTTCCACCTTTTAACACTTCTCCACACTCCTTTTAATTTGCACAACATCCCACCTTTCCATATTCCCACAACTCCCTCTCTTCCACTTCACATACAATTAAAACACCACTAACTATCCACCTCATCCTCAACCAACCACATTTACACCTTCTCACCTATAAAATCCCCCCAATCTATCACGACCCGAACATAGGCCTGGATCAAGACACGAGACAAAGAACTTCGAGAGGCTCAAAGTTTACCCATGGCATGAACATAACATCTAAGCTCAATATTTTTAAATGCGGAAATGTAACATATAAGATATAGGAAGTCTGAGAATCTGATAACATCGAATAACTGAATACATAACACAAGTCTGAAGCTGAATACATACTATGTCTGTTAAGCCTCTACATACTGATGAGTTGATGGGAGACCCCAACTAACTTACTAAAATCTAAAACTGAAAATACTGAATATAACTGATAGGAAGGACCCTAGAAAGATGAGGACTTACCAACTCTGACTAGGAGATGCTCACTGAAGATCTGGCTAGCAGTGGGACTGAGCCTTAATTTCTGAGCCTATATCATGAAACGATAGAACATAGAGTATGCGATCAGTACGTGGAATGTCCCGAGTATGCAAGGTAAGTAAAACTGCTATATAAGTAAAATCAGAGATCATGCATATCATAAAAATTTCATCATAATATTCTGATAGTATGGCTTGCATGCTATTATCGGCAAAACATCACTTAAACATAACTGAATATCATAACTAAATCGAATGACCCAAATATGAAAACTGATAATCTTAAGTAAAACTAAACATTGGGTCAAACTTTCTGAAAATATAATATCTAAACTGATGAACATGCATAACTGAATTGATAATGAACAATGAGAGACTCATCATATAACCGACATTACCACGATAGAGCTTACGTGGTCCCGACTATTACACTCAAGTGGGCAGACCCGTCCAAAACCTTACCTGGGCTAAGGACGCTACCATGATATTGATATCAAGCTGAAGGCCCCTTGGGGCAGGGGATGCTCACAACAGAGGTCGCAAATAATCTGAACATACCTACGTTTTCACGTAGTTCTAAGGCATAGAGGTTGACTGACCCTTAGCCTACTCGGTGCTAGGCACTACTCCCAAAAAGATTCATATGCTCTCCATCATTTTTCAACGAAGCTGACAATCGTCTAGTGATGAAGCTGAATCATGACATGACATACATATTCTGAAAACATAATATGAAGAGCCTTGGCTCAAACCATACCACAAGCTAAACAAGAGTGGGAATCTAGACTCCAAAACCATGTGGTAAGCTAATAACATGAAAATTAGATAAATCATGAAACATACTTGATCATATGGGATTGCCCAATACTTAACATGCTTGAAATAGACTTTCATTACTCAAAACATGAACATAGACATGGGTAATTTGAAATCATATTTTCATCATGAACGTCTCATCATAACAAGAAGCATATATCATAATCTCATCCTTTCATGAACTTCTATATATGAACATGTTATTTGTAAAACTTTGAAATCATAATTTTAATTGAAAACATTATAAAACATGCCCATAAATCATAATTCATCATTATAAACATGCACAGAGAATACCCATGATAGATACTTAGAGAATTCACAAGTTGGATTAAAACCCCATAAATTTATCAACTTAGAAATCACATGAAATTTAAGAGGGATTGGGAATGGGAGTGGATGAATACACCCATTTATAACACTACATACCTGGGAAATTCTGAATACACAACCCTCTTGAATGCCTAAAGGAATTTGGGGAAGAACTTGATGAATCCTAAGCTTGATCACCCTTAGAAACTACTAGGCTTGCATGCATGGAGAGGGATAGGATTAAAATGTGTTAACCCCTCTTAAAACACACCTATTTGAGCTTAAAGCGTCGTAGTTTAGGCCTTAGGAGCTTAGAAATTATGGAAAAGCCCTTAATAAATTCTCAAGAAAATACACACTGCCTGTCCCAACAAAGGACTAGACGCTCATTGCAAGGACCGCGACTCGTGGTTTGCCTTCCGGCATTAGCACTGGAAACTTATCATCACTTGTCACCACAACGGAAACCACGACTCGTGGTGACTAACCATTAGGAGCTCTACCAAAACCTTCAACCTTCAAGTAAAACTCTTTACCATGGCTAACATAATGACCCGTGGTGCTGACCACGACTCGTGGCTTCACCCGTGGTCAGCTCCTAAGCCAAAAATCCAACCAAACCTTCCCTCATCCTCACGAGTAACCTAAAAACTCATGGTGCACCTCATAGGTCATTGGATGACTCGTCTTGTAACATGGTGTAGAAATCCCATTTTCTCTGTTTCAACCCTCGGGTCTGATCTTAGGGCTTTCGAGGTATTACAATATCTCCCTACAAAATTAGCCATACCCGGATGATAAAGGACACTCATATCATAATCTTTCAAAAGCTCCAACCACCTACTATGAAGTAGATTCAAATCCTTTTGCGTAAACACATAGTTGTAGGCTTTTGTGGTCCGTAAATGCATCCACATGGACCCCATACAGATAGTGTCTCAAAATCTTCAAGGGAAATACGACCGCCGCCAACTCGAGGTCATGAGTTGGATAGTTCTTTTCATGGACTTGCAGCTACCTGGAAGCATAGGCTATAACTTTACCGTGCTACATTAATACACAACTAAGGTCGATCCTTGTGGCGTCACAATATACCACAAACCCATCGGTACCCTAATGTAGGGTCAACATCGATGTTGAGGTGGGTCGAGTCTTCAACTCTTGGAAGCTCTTCTCACAATCCTTCGGCAATTGAAACTTCACTTTCTTCTGAGTCAAGTTAGTAAACGGTGCTGCAATGGATGAAAACCCTTCAACAAACCTCCGGTACTAACTAGCTAAATCTAAGAAACTCTTGATATCCAAAGGACTCACTGGTCTAGGCCAATTCTTCACTGCTTCTATCCTTTGGGAGTCCACCTGCACACCCTCACTTGACACCACATGACCCAAAAATGCTACGTATTCAAGACAAAACTTGCACTTGCTGAACTTAGCATACAACAAGTGATCCTTACGAGTCTGTAGAACCTCAAATGAGCGACATGCTCCTCCTTGCTCCGAGAGTATATAAGAATATCATCTATGAACACAATCATGAACATATCCAAATATTTCTTGAACACCCTATTCATCAAATTCATAAAAGCTGTAGGAGCATCCATTAGTCCAAAAGACATAACTATAGACTCATAGTGACCATATCGAGTCATAAAGGTTGACTTCGGGATGCCACTCTCTCTAACTCTAAGATGATGATATCTGGATCTGAGGTCTATCTTTGAAAAGTGCTTAGAACCCTGGAACTGGTCAAACAAATCATCAATCCTGGGAAGAGAATATCTGTTCCTGATTGTAACAATGTTCAATTACCGATAGTCAATGCACATCCGAAGGGAACCATCCTTCTTTCAGATAAAGAGAACTGGTGCACCCCACGGGGATTTGCTATGTCTGATGAAACCCTTGTATAAGAGGTCCTTCAATTGATCCTTCAACTCCTTTAGCTCAGTTGGAGCCATTCTGTAAGGAGGAATAGATATAGGGTGCTTATCAGGAAAAAGGTCAATAGAAAAATCGATCTCTCGCTCAGGAGGAATTCCCGATAAATCATCTGGAAACACTTCTAGATACTCGTACACTACAGGAACTGACTGGATAGTCGGGGATTCAGACATAGCATCGTTAACACTATCTAGATGGTGTATGCAACCCTTAGAAATCATCTTTTAGCCTTAAGGTACGAAATGAAGTGACCTACAGGCACAACTAAACTACCCTTCCATTCTAGGACTAGCTTACCAGGAAATCAGAACTCTACCGCATGGGTTTTACAATATACTGAAGCATAAAATGCGTGTAGCCAATCTATGCCAAAAATACCATCAAAGTCTTTCATGGCTAGCTCTACTAAATCTACTGAGGTGACTTTTTGAAGGACTATGACAGGGCAATTTCTATATATCCATCGAGCTATAACTGAATCACCGATTGAGTACAGACTGAGAAGGGCCCTGATAGGATTTTGGCACTGACTCTGAAACTACTAGCAACATCATGCGTCACAAAGGATAAAGTAGCCCCTAGATCTAAAAATGTATATATAACAAGGTGGAATACTCACAACATACCAGTGACTACATCTGGAGAGGCCTCCTACTCCTGACGAGATGCGAGGGCATAGAATCTGTTCTGACGCTGACCACCACCCATACTAGTGGATTCACTCTTATGAGCATGCTGGTGGGACTGCTGAGCTAGTGGCTAGGCCTCGGCCCCTATCATGACCCTATTTGGATGTTGGACAATCTATGACCATATGTCCGGGATATCCACACCCGAAGGAAGCACCAGAACCAGCTAAACACTGATCGGTGTGTCTCTGGTCACACCTGCCACACTTTAGGATAGTGGACTCTGCGGGTCTGCTTCCTTAACCTCGAGAGCCTGATGCTCATACCCTCTAGTCGTGCCTAGATCTGGATGGCACACTCATTGATGAAGACATTGGGGTTGATGATCTGTGGTGGGACTACAGAAGGTGCCCACCACCAGGTCTCTATTGGGAGAATCCAAAGCTATCAGTCCTAGCCCTCTTGGCCTCTCTCTCCCACTCACTTACCTGCACCGCATCTATCTGTTGGGAATAAAGAAAAATCTAGGGGAAGTCAATGTCCTGATGAAGCATCTTCAGTAATCTTTGACCAAGTAGTCTTCTATCCCATGCACAAACTGACTCACTCGGGCTCTATGGACTGTCACCATCTCAGGTGCATACTTGGACAAGCGAGTGAACTCAAAAGAATACTCCTGAACTGTCATATTACCCTGCCTTAGTTTCACAAACTCAGCTGCTTTATTCCCCCTCATCTCACAAGGGAAAAACCGATCCAAAAAAGCGGTATGAACTCATCCATATAGATGGTGCCTGCTCTAACTATCCAACTATCCCTCCATTGCCTGAACCATATGTGTGAAACCCATTTCAACTGATATGAGGCTAAATCTGCGCACTCCTCCCCAGTCACCCCCACAATCTGGTTGATATTTAGAACATCATCAATAAAATCATATGGATCCTCATCCAGCTTTGACCCAATGAACTCTGGAGGGTTCATCCTTAGAAAATTTCTTACTCTCACCGCCGCCGCATTCCCATTCTGAGGGATATGCACTATAGCCTATTGGTTGACTTGGGCGATCAAGGCCTGAGCTAACATCTGAATGGCTTCCCTTAAATCTACATGGGCAACCTGCTCGGACACATGATCCTCGGGGGCTGGTAGGGCCTACTGGTGCCCATCCCCATTTCCATTCTCAAGGCAATTTTCATTTTTGTTTCTTTTTCCATTAACTCGTTGAGGAGGCATGATTCTCAAATGCGTATAGCGCGAGTTAGAAGGATAGAGAGACATTTCATCACACGACATAGATCATCAAAAGAGGGAACATTTCCTAAACGTTTCATAGCCTCTTCATGAAAAGTGTGGGCGCTCTTCACACCCATGAAAAGACTCTACTTAACGCGGCTTTCAGACATCCTAGGACACTTCAAAACCTAATGCTCTGATACCACATTTTTCACGACCTGAATATAGGCCCGAATCGAGATACGGGACAAAGAAACCCGAGAGGCTCCAATTCCATTCATGGAATGAACATAACATCTAAGCTCAATATTTTTAAATGCGGAAATCTAACATATAACATAGAAAAAGTATGAGAATCTGATAACATCGAATAACTGTATACATAAATCAAGTTTTAAACTGAATACATACTATGTCTGATAAGCCTCTACATAGTGACGAGTTGATGGGACAAGACCCCAACTAACTCATTAAAGTTGAATCTGAAAATACTGAATATAACTGATAGGAAGGTCCAAGATGACGACTCACCAACTTTGATTGGGAGATGCTCAATGAAGATTTGGCTAGCAGTGGGACTAAGACCGAATGTCTGAGCCTATATCATTAAAATGTACCGAGTATGCAAGGTAAGTAAAACCGCTAAGTAAGTAAAATCAGAGATCATGCATATCATAAACATTTCATCATAAGAGTCTGAGAGTAGGTCTTGCATACTATTATATGAAAACATGACCTAAACATAACAAAATATCATAACTGAATCGAATTACCCAAAGATAGAAAATGATAATAATAAGTAAATTGAACATTGGTTCAACCCTGCTGAAAATGGAATTTCTTAACAATGAACATGCATAACTTAAATCATGAGGAACAATGGGAGATTGCTCATATAACTGTCATTACCACGATAGAGCTTAGGTGGTCCCGACAATTACACTCAAGTGGAAAAGCCGTCCAAACCTTGCCAGGGCTAAGGAAGCCACCATGATATTGATATCAAGTAGAAGGCCCCTTGGAGCAGGGGAAGCTCACAAGGGGGGTCCCAAATTGTCAAGCCTCGAGCTTACACCCTGGACGTAACACGGTACTTGCAGTCACAAGTAACCCCAAGTCAAGCCCTAGTCTATCATACAATGGCATTATGAGTAACTTATAAATATATACATTGGAAGTTTAAAGCAACAATATAAGCATTTAAGAAAATGAAGCTGATTCATAATGTTTGAAAACAGTTGAGCAAAACTACAAGTTTTAAGAACTAAATCTGTGTCTGGAAGCCACTACAACTAATGATTTATTGGGACAAGCCCCCAGCTAACTCCTAATATAAATAGAAGAAAGAAAAACTGTGTAAAATAATCTTCGTCCTCGAAAGATAAGGACTCACACTTAGAATCGCTGAAGACTTCAGAGAATGATTGGCTAGTGAGGCTTAGACTGAGATCCTACAGCTGTATGATAAAACCATACAGCATAAAAGTATGCATCAGTACTTTGAATGTACTGAATAAGTAAGAGAAACCATAGATAAGAAATAAAAGTACTTAACTGAAAAGACATGCAATGACCGACTAGAGCTGCTAAACTGAATAACTGTAATAACTGAGATGGTCTAAAAGACCCTTTCTGATGGTAAAGGACACGCCCTAAATTTGAGATATTGGTTTATAAGACTATGTTGAACTCATAACTGTACTGAGTAGTTTGAAACTATTCTGAACTGAGCGGAACTGGACTAAACTGATACTGAACTGACTAGTTTGAACTTAAATGAGCTTTCTAGTGGGAGAGTCTATAACCGACATATTACCATGTGAGTTAGATGTGGAGTCCAATGTATACACCCCATCGATAGGACCAAATATACCTTGCCAGGGTATAAAGGCATAAACTGGGTGATCACAAAATCTAGGGCCATTAGGACAAATAAACTGTAAATGCTATGGTGGCAACATTATTCTGGGAACGTGGGTGTGGTGGAACCCTGGCTTGCTCGGTGCTAATTCATACTCCTACTGGATAATTCTAGATTGCCTAAAAAGTTGATAGATCAAAACCGGGGCCCAAGACTAGTCAGGAGTACCTATCCAGACGCACCCTGGGAGTCTTATCGGACCCGATTCTGTATTTGGGATCTAAGATAGGTCAGAGCGGCTTATCTGGAAGAGACGTAGCCTTCTAAAGAAAAAACTAAAATCTGTAAATGGGGTCCTAAGGATGGTCAGAGCTATTTATCTGAAAATACCATGACCGCCTAGAGAACCATTCAAACTGAATTCTGACTGTGAATCTTATAATTGGGAGGTACTACTGACATCTCGAGAATTTCTATAGTCAAATTGATTAGCTGGCAATTCTAACTAACATTTGATATTCTAGCACTTTGATTGAAACCAAATTAACAATAGTCTAACTGATACTAAATACAAGCAACAAAAAGGGGATTCCCAACACTGATAGAATCATACGAAATTTCGATATGTAAAAACTATTGAAATTTTTTAGTTTCTCTGTATTCAAGACTAGGGCTAGATTTCACATTATAGGAATATGCGACATCCTAGTCACAAACTGGTGGAAAAACATCAACAATTAACATAAATGATATTTCAAATGATTTAAGCGAGGTCTGATAGATAATTTCATCACATTCGAAAATCATAGGGCTAGAACTGATAAAGAAAACAAAGAATGATTTTGGGGAAACACGGGAAGAACTATTCCCTTGTTGAATTCCCACATACCTAGCTACGAATTCCATGGAGAAGAAAGCTTTAATCACTGCAATAGATGAGAAGCCCTAGTCTTTATTGAGAGTTCTTGAGAGAGAACTTGCGTTACTTTTCTAAAAATCTGAGTGGGAATGAGGGGGAATATTGTTTAGTCCCTCTAGATCACCTCTAGATAACCCAAAACGACATAGTTTAGGGTATAGAAGGTTAGAACATTACTAAAACACCCTTAAAAATTCGCAGGAAAAACTAAATGTCAGGCCCCCACAAAGGACCTAATAGGTTGTGCCCAGTGCCTGTGACTCATGGTCTCGGTCGTCAAGTGCACTACCTGATTTCTCTCTACGGGTCTCCACGAGGGACCCAACAGGTTGTGGGTTGTGACCTTGACTAGTGGTTACCTTTCGTGGTTTCCACTATCCAAAATTCCCTGGAGTTCCCACGGGATACACCACCACTCATGCTGTCCCAAATGAGTCATCGTGAGGGCCCGTCGGGTACACTGCCCAACTTTTCAAACTTTCAATCCATCACTGACCAAGGTTCACCCCATGACTCGTGGTGTTAACCATGACTCGTGGTCACACCCATGGTAACCTTTTTCAAAATTTCCAGTCAAGTTCAAATTCCTTACCATGAATGACTTAACGACTCGTGTTCAGCCCCACATGTCACAGAATGACTCATTCTGTGACCTGGTGAAGATTTTCTAGTTTTTCTCTATTTTAAGTCCCAGGTCTAGTCTTTGAGTTTTTTGGGCATTTCAATATCTCCCCCTTGGGAACATTCATCCTCGAATGTAGGAAAACACACAGGAAAGCAAAGAATTGCAATTTTTATACATAAATACTGATCATTAAAGCTGAAAACTAACGGAATGACAAGTCTGAACTGAATCACAAGTCTGAACTGAATTCACTAATCATACACATATTCATTTACATGAAAGAAACTGGAATACATTAACTAAAGGTAGTTTTGGGGAGAAAATTGATACCTTAAACTTAAACTAAGTCGGAAGGGAACAAGTGTGGGTATCTAGCCATCATATCTGCTTCGGCTTCCCATGTTGCTCCTTCTACATGCTTATTTCTCCATAAGACCTTGACTAAAGCTACCTCCTTGTTCCTTAGCTTATGAACCTGATGGTCAAGGATCTTGACTAGGGCCTCTTCGTACAAGAGATTATCTTTCACTTCCACAATGTCCAACGACATGACTGAGGTTGGATCACCAATGCATTTCTTCAATAGTGACACATGGAATATTGGGTGCACCGTTGCAAACTCTGAAGGTAATTCCAGCTCATAAGCTACTTGGAAAATTCGTTTCAGAATTTTGTAGGGTCCCACATATTTTCGACTAAGCTTTCCTTTATTCCCAAATCTCATAACCCCTTTCATGGGTGAAATTTTCATATAAACCCAATCACCCACTACAAACTCTAATTCTCTTCTCCTCACATTACCATAAGATTTCTGATGGCTCTGTGTTGTTTTCAATCTTTCTCTGATGAGCTGTACTTTCTATATAGCTTCATGAACTGAGTCTGGCCCGATTAATGTAGCTTCGCCAACTTCAAACCACCCGATAGGAGATCTGCACCTCCTACCATACAATTCCTCAAACAGGGCCATCTGGATACTAGAGTGGTAGCTGTTGTTGTATGCAAACTCGATGAGAGGCATGTGATCATCCCAAATGCCCTTGAAATCGATCGGGCATGCTCTCAAAATATCATCTAGTGTCTGAATGGTCTGCTCAGCTTGTCAATCTGTCTGCGGGTGAAAAGTTGTGCTGAGCTTGACCTGGGTACCTAGTTCTTCCTGAAAGGATCTCAAAAATTGTGAGGTGAACTAGGTACCTCAATCTGAGATAATGGATAGTGGCACCCCATGAATTTTGACCAACTCCTGAATATAAAACCTAGAATAGTCCTTAGCTGAATTTGTATTTTTGACTGGGAGGAAGTGTGCTGACTTAGTCATCCGGTCCACTATCACCAAGATTGAATCATGTTGTCAACGAGTCTGAGGTAGACTCGTAATAAAGTCCATATTTACTTCTTCCAACTTCGAGGTTGGTATGTTGATATCCTGAATCATACCTCCCAATCTCTGGTGTTCTACTTTGACCTACTAACAGTTTGGGCACTTAGCTACAAATTCAGCGATGTCTGTCTTCATGCCATTCCACCAGTGAATTTCCCATAAATCATGCTACATCTTTGTAGTACCCAGGTGGATAGAGTACCTTAAGCTGTGTTCTTCAGCCAGTATTTGTTGTCTCGAATTCCTGACATCCGATACACACAACCTACCCTGATAATGGAGCATACCATCTCCCCCTTTAGAGAAAGCCTCAACTTCTTTTCAGAGGACCGTTTCCTTAAGCTTAAGTATGATGGGATCGTCATCCTATCTGGACTTAACTTCAACCACCAAAGAGGAATCTGCTCCACTCTGCACAACTACTCCGCCCTCAGCAGTGTCAACCAACTGTACTCCCAACCGAGCTAATCTATGGATATCCTTTGCCTGCTCCTTTTTGCCTTACTCGACATGAGCCACGCTCCCCATAGACACTCTACTGATGGAATCATCCACCACATTTGCTTTGCCTGGGTGATATAGTACGCTCATGTCATAGTCCTTTAGGAGTTCTAACCACCTTCTTTAATGAAGATTTAGATCTTTCTGACTGAATACATACTGAAGGCTCTTGTGATCGGTGAAAACATCCACGTGAGCCCCGTACAGGTAGTGGGTCCATATTTTCAATGTAAACACCACCACGGATAACTCCAATTAATGGGTCAGATAATTCTTTTCATGATGTTTGAGCTGTCTAGAGGTGTAGGCTATCACCTTACCTTGCTGTATCAAAACACAACCAAGTCCAACTTTCGAAGCATTGCAATATACTACAAACCCATCTGATACTTTCGGTAGGGTCAACAGTGGAGTGGTAATGAGTCGAGTTTTTATCTCCTGGAAACTCTTCTCACACGCATCTGACCACTAAAACTTCACCTTCTTCTGAGTTAGCTTAGTTAAAGGTGATGCTATAGAGGAGAAACCTTCTACAAAATGTCAGTAATAACCAGTTAGACCGAAGAAACTTCTGATTTCGATTAGGGAGTTAGGTATAGGCTAGTGTTTCACCGATGCTATCTTTTGAGGTTCAACTTGAATACCTTCACCTGAGACCACATTACCTAATAAAGTCACGAACCTCAACCAGATTTCGCATTTGCTGAACTTGGCAAACAACTAGTGGTCCCTGAGTGTCTGAAGCTCTCTCCTTAGGTGACTAGCATGCTCTTCCTTATTTCTATAGTATACCAAAATATCGTCTATAAATACAATGACGAACATATCTAGATACTAATTGAAGACTCTGATCATTAGGTCCATAAAAGCTACGGGGGCATTAGTTAGTCCGAAGGACATAACCACAAACTCGTAGTGATCATACCGAGTTATTAAAGATGTTTTCAGTATGTCACACTCTCTGACTCTTAACTGATGATACCTCGACCTGAGATATATTTAAGCAGCTTGTCACGCCCCGCCTTAGGGGGTATTACTGGCACCTGGTGCCCTACTAGGACTTGAACTGCTAGACTACTGAGCCTAAGCATTTCTGGTGCCTGGCTGGCTCTAACTTTGATTCATGGAATCAACGGGCTATATAACGACTGTAAATGCAGCCCCAGTCGGCTAGGCCTATAGCCACCTGTACAACCACAACAGCTAACCAGAACCACATCAACATAAGGGAACCTATGTGGGCCGACAAGGCCACCATGCTGTCTAG
>JACEIK010002976.1:140999-160981 GCA_018107945.1 Datura stramonium
ATTTATAATGATGCAAGATTTAGTTCCTTTTGTATGAACATATATGATAAAGTCTTGTGACCTGTGAATACATCTACATGAACCCCATACAAGTAGTGTCGCTATATCTTCAAAGCAAATACCACCGCGGCCAACTCAAGATCATGGGTCGGGTAGTTCTTCTCATGAGTTTTTAATTTCCTGGAAGCATATGCTACGACTTTCCCGTGGTGCATCAATACACATCCCAGTCTGACCCTCGAGGCATCACAATATACTATGAAGCCATCGGTACCCTTTGGTAAAGTCAACACTGGTGTGGAAGTGAGTCTGGCCTTCAATTCCTAGAAGCTCTTGTCAGAAGCCTCCGACCATTGGAACTTTACCTTTTTCTTAGTCAATCTTGTCAATGGGCTGCAATGGACGAGAAACATTCCACGAACCTCCGATAGTAACCTGCCAAGACCAAAAGCTCCTAATCTCCGAAGGTTTTTTTGGTTTGGGCCAGTTCTTTACTGCCTCTATTTTCTAGGAGTCCACCCTTATACCTTCGCTAGACACTACATGCCCACATAATCCAACTGATTTCAGCCAGAATTCACATTTGCTGAAATTGGCATATAACTGGTTGTCTTTGAGGGTCTGGAGTGCTAGCCTCAGGTGTGCAGCATGCTCCTCCTCGCTTTAGGGGTATATCAATATGTAGTCAATGAACATGATCACGACCATATCAAAGTATGCCTTAAATACCCTGTTCATCAAATCCATAAAAGCTTCAGGGGCATTGGTTAGTCCAAAAGACATAAAAACGAATTCATATTAGCCAAACCGGGTTCTAAAAGCGGTCTTTGGAATGTCATTCTCCCGAACCCTAAGTTGGTGATACCCAGACCTGAGATCTATCTTGGAGAAGTATTTTGCACCCTGAAGCTGGTTGAATAAGTCATCGATCTGGGGTAAAGTGTATCTGTTCTTGGAGCAAAAATGTGAAAAACAAGCCTAAAAATTCAGAAAAACAGCCAATACAACTCTCAGTACGAGACATACCTTGTTTGTATGATCCATACTGAGAATCGTGGTGAAAGTCAAAAGACTGGATTAAGAGGAAGTTAACATACGACTCTCAGTATGAGCCGTACCAAGATGGTACAAGTCATAACTAGAGTCGTGGAATTGTTGAGAGAAATTTGCACAACTGCATTCTTTTGGTACAGATGGACTCAAGCATCATAGCATAAACATATGACCCGTACCATGAGCCGTGGTGAGATTCAGGAGATCCTTCAAGACTTGGAAGAACTTTAGACACTACACACAATGCGAGTCACATAAGGAAGGTCTAACTCAAACCACAACACTCATGGAAAATTTCATAAGATATCAGAGATCTCAGGGCCAATCTACCGATGCATTATACGACTCGTAGGACTGTGGTAAGAGTCGTACCAGCCTACCAACACTTAGAAAAATCTATACTTGCCAAGAATGTACGAGAAGCAGGTACGACCTATACAATCCTGCTACGGGTCCTAGGTCCAATTGTTACACAGTCGACAATAGATATGAAAATTTCCTTGTTAGCTTAGGAAAAGGTTTCTAATGTATGTATAAATAGCTTTTATGCTTTATTTTACTGAGACAACATATAAACGAAGTAGTAGACGTGTGAAGAATATTATTTTGTGAATTTTTATCAAGTTTTGGAGAGCAATTCTTAGTATCAAACTCTTGAATTACTAGATTATTCTTGAGATTGTTCTTTGATATTCAAATCAGGTTTTCTTCCAATTGTTGGTGTAAGTATTTAATTATGCGTTTGTCTATGAATGAAAATTGTAATCTTATAACCATGATAGGCTAAAACGTCCACAACAAAGGGTTGTGGGAACCAAGGTGGATTAACNTCTCCTTGTGGCGGACTCCTCAACCGCACTCTCATTGTAATCTTATAACCATGATAGGCTAAAACGTCCACAACAAAGGGTTGTGGGAACCAAGGTGGATTAACGAACTAGGGTTACACAAAAGTGACTCAAAACCAATGTTAAACGCTTGTATTGTATTCTCTTCATCTTTAAATGTTTCTTAATGGTATACAACATTAGGAATTGCCCGAATTCTTTATTTTCTTGATCCTAGAGAAGTAGAGATTATGATAAGAGAATTCCAGTGAAGCCTTGGTCTTTATAATCATTGTATTAAATTGAGCAGTGGTAGCAGGATAGTTAAATTTGGAACATATTGAGAACTGTTACTTTGAAATTTCTCATGAGATCCAACCCGGTGATTGAGTATACTCGTCCAATAAAGGTGAACCAGTCATTTGGATGAACCCTAGTTATCAGTTCTACAAGTAAGCATTGGGATTAATAACATGTGTATACCCGAAGTAGTTATGAACAAATGGGGAACACTTACCCTAGTTGTTTGCAAATCTTGATTTAAATCATAATTATAATTTTTTCTTTAATATTAATTTTTTTAAACCCCCCAATTTGGAGATAACTCACCAACAAGTTTAATTACCGGAATTAGTCTAGATCCTATCCTATTCCATGTAGGTTCGACCCTAACCTCTTTGTCGGGTTCTTTATTGATAATGACTGCTTCAAACTTTATAAGGAAGTGTGAGTGTCGTCGTTGCTGGGGAATACAACTTAGATTAGATTAATTGCCTGTATTTGACTTATGGTTGTTATTTCCAGAATTACGTTTTCTTTTTATTTGGGATATCCACAAGTTGTTTCTTGGTGAATGCCAAGTACTCATGCTAATTCTGTTTGATCTTGAACTCGAAAGAACACTGCGAAAGATGGAGAACCAAGAGGAGAGAGATGCTCATATTCGTGAAGAAGCTAGGCAAGCTGCACTTCAGGATGCGGAGGGTATGCAAGATGAGGTTGTTAATGCTGGTCACCATGGAAGGCACAACAGAGGTCAAATATATGCCCCTCAATTCTTCATGAGGATGACCTTGACATTGATGAAGTTGGGTCAACCAGAGCTATTGTACCACCACATTCGCCTGCTGGGGAAAAATTTTATATCATTAACACCATGATCCAATTATTGAATATGAAAAAGGTGTTTAGTGGTCACGCAGCTGATGATGCCAACCTGCACCTGATGAACCTTGTTGTAATATACAAGGTGTACATGTTGCCCGGAGTTAGCCAGGATGCTATAAGGCTAAGACTCTTCCCCTTTTCTCTTTTTGGGGAAGCCACTTTATGGTTATCGAAGTTTCCCAATGACTCCATTACCAACTAGAGGAAGCCCAAGCAAGATTTTCTAGAGATATTCTTTCCACCCTTCAAGATACTTCAACTTAAAGACGAAATCTATAATTTTCGACAACTGAAGACTGAGGAACTTCATGAAACCTAATTGAGGTTCAAAAAGAAGTTGACCAGGTGCCCCAACCACAAAATTCCTGATGACAGTCTATTGGAGATTTTCTATAGATCATTAAACAACAGTACAAAAGTAGTAACAAACACAGTGGAAGGAGGAGCACTGATGAGCCACACGTGGGAGCAAGTTGCCACTATTCTAGACAGAGTAACCAAAAAAGTAGAGCATGGAACACCCGAAAAGCAGAAGCAGCGATCGGTATATATGTTGTTGGTTTGACTATAGACCAATGAAGCTGTCATAGTCATAACATGAGAGAAAGCATTTCATAAAACATGACTTGAGCTAAAGCAAACATAATCATAACATGAATGAAAACAATGAGGAACAGTGGGAGATTTATATAACCGTCATACCCCATATGAGCACACATGGAGTCCGACCTATACACCTAGTCGGGAGGCCGTCGTACCTTGCCAAGGGTAGAACCATGAAGGGCGTGATATCACTCATGAAGAGCCCATAGGGAAAAGGGGACAGTCACAAGGGAGGTCCCAAATATAACCTACGGTGGCATGTAGTTCTGAGATTCAGGGCGTAACCTGGGCCCTTAACCTACTCGGTGTTAAGTACTACTCCCAAAACAATGCATGTGCTCATAGAAATTCATACATGACATGCATGCTAGTTAAATCGTTATAATATGATATGTTTGTAAATTCGTACGACTAGCCATGTAATCAGGCCCGTGAGTCAGACAAAAGCATAGTTCATGAATCATAATCAACATGTGGGCATAGCCCAATATTTATACATGCTTGAAATACTTGAATTTAGAGAAAACATGATTGTAATAACATGGGTAATTGAAAACATTCTTGAAATACGAAACTTCATATTATACATGGAGGATCCCTATATCCATGAACTTTAATATAAACTTCATGATAGGGCACTTAGATTTTAAACAATAGATTATCAAAATATTGAAGTGAAAACAAGTGAAAACAGCCCAACAATTCAAAATCGATAATTTAGACACGCTATGATAGGATTATATCGATTTTTGAGAATTCATGCAATTGGGTTAAAACCCAAAAGAACTAATAAATCATAATCATAGAATTGGGAGGAAATTGGGCATGGGTGGGGATTAAACAACCCTTTCAAAACCCCACATACCATGAAACACTTGATTCTAATCTTGTCTCGAAAACCCAAGATGAAACTTTAGGGAAATTGAGGAAGAACACTTGAGTCTCCTCCTATCTCTTCCCTATACTCTTGCATGTATGAATGAGGCTTAGAATGAATTAACCCCCTTTAAAAAACCCTTTTCAGGACTTAAAATGATGTAGTTTAGGCCTTAGGAACTTGTGAATTATGAAAACATCCTTATTAAAATGCATGAAATTTCTTGTCGCCAGTCCCCATGAGGGACCTCACGGGTCGTTTCCACAGGGCACGACTCGTGGCCATGGTCCATTAAGTCCACTATCCAAAACATCCAAGGGGACCCCATGGGTGACTTCACGAGTTGTTGGGTCAGACCACGACACATGGTCACCTTTCGTGGCCTACGCTGCCCATCCCAACTTGCCAAACCTCCAAGGTAGACCACGGGTGACCTCACAAGTCGTGAGGTCTGACCACGACTCGTGGTCAGGCCCGTGGCCTCCACTCAGGCCTTGCCAAACCATTCTAACCATGAGTCACCTCACCACTCGTGGTCACTCCTCCACGACCCACCTCACGGATCGTTCCGTGACATGGTGCGAATTTTCAGTTTTTCTACGTTTTTACATCCGGGTCTGATCCTTGGGTTACCGGGGTATAACAATATATCCTCCTTGGGAACATTCATCCTCGAATGTTAGAAACATTCCGAAAACTCAGAAACAAGTTATCACCATATATAATTACCGGTCTTTTATGCTAAAAACTAACGGAATGACTACCTCCGAAAAGAACTACATAGCTGAACAGAATTCAGACATCACATACCTATAACATATCATAAAACAAACTTGTACACATGAACCAAACATGAAAACTTGATTAGAGGTTTAGGGAAAAACTGATACCTCAAACTGAAACTGAGCCAGTAGGGAACAAATGAGGGTATTTAGTTATCATATCTGCTCTGACTTCACATGTAGCTCCCTAAACATGTTGATTTCTCCATAATACTTTAACTGAAGATACTTCTTTGTTCCTCAGCCTCCAAACCTGATGACCCAAGATCTCCACCGGAATTTCCTCATAGCTGAGGCTATCCTTTAAACCAACGATGTCTACCAGGACTAGTGAAATTGGATCACCCAAGCACTTTTGAAAGAATGATACATGAAAGACAGGACGAATAGAAGATAACTCTGGTGGCAAGTTCAACTCATACGCTACCTTACAAACTCTTTTCATAACTCAGTAGGGACCTACAAATCGGGAACTAAGTTTTCCTATTTTCCTAAACCGCATGAATCCCTTCATGGGAGATACCTTTAGAAATACCTAGTCGTCCACCTCAAACTCCAAATCCCTTCTTCTCACATCTACATATGACTTTTGACGACTCTTAGCAGTTTTCAGCTTGTCCTTTATCAATTGAACCTTCACCATAGCCACGTGAATCGATTCTGGCCCTACCATAGCTGCCTCACCAACCTCAAACAATCCGATGGGCGATCTACACCTCCGCCATAAAGAGCCTCAAATGGTGCCATTTGGATACTGGACTGATAGTTGTTATTGTAAGCGAACTCGATCAAGGGAAAGTGGTCATCCCAACTACCTTTAAAATCCATCACACAGGCTCTCAACATATCCTCTAGAGTTTGAATTGTACGTTCTGCCTGGCCATCCATTTATGGGTGAAATGTTGTGCTGAGCTTGACTTGAGTCCCAAGCCCTTTTTGGAAAGAACGCCATAATTGCGAGGTAAACTGAGTGCGTCGGTCTGAAATAATAGATAAGGGCACTCCATGAAGTCAAACCAACACCTGAATATACAACTTAGCATAATCATCCGTTGAATCCATGGTTTCGACTGGTAGAAAATTAGCAGCCTTGGTTAACTTGTCCACTACCACCCAAATGGAGTCATACTGCCTACGCGTGCGGGGCAACCTTGTTATGAAGCCCATGTTGATTCTTCCCACTTCCAAGTAGGAATGTCAATATCCTGAAGTACGCCTCCCAGTCTTTGATGCTCAACTTTCACTTGCTGGTAATTCGGACACTTGGCTACAAATTCTTCAATATCCCTCTTCCTTCCATTCCACCAATAGATTTCCTGCAAGTCATGATACATCTTGGTGGCACCTGGATGGATACAATATCTAGATACATAAGCCTCATGTAACATCCGGCTCCTCAAATCACCCACGCCTGGAACAGATAGACGACCTTGGTACCGAAGCACACCATCTACTCCTTGGGAGAAGACCTCTACTTTCTAACTATGGACAGCTTCTTTTAACTTTACTAATATTGGATCTTCATCTTGCTTAGCCTTCATCTCAGTTACCAAAGATGATTCTGATCCATTATGAATAACCACACAACCATCGGATGAGTCGACCAGCCTAACTCCTAACCGTGAAAGTCGATGTACTTCTTTCACTAGCTCCTTCTTTCCTTCACCCACATGCGACGCACTCCCTATAGAGAGTCTACTAAGGGCATCCCACATTGGCCTTACCCCGGTGGTAAAGGACACTCATGTCGTAGTCCTTTAGTAGCTCCAACCACCTCCTTTGCTGAAGATTGAGATCCTTCTACGTGAACACATATTGCAAACTCTTGTGGTCCGTGAATACATCTGCATGACCCAAGACAAGTAACGTCGCCATATCTTCAAAGCAAATACCACTGCGGCAAATTCAAGATCATGGGTTGGGTAATTCTTCTCATGGATTTTTAATTGTCTAGAGGCATATGCTATGACTTTCCCACGCTGCATCAATACACAACCCAGTCCAAGACTAGAAGCATCACAATATTCTACGAATCCATCGGTACCCTCGGGTAGGGTCAATATAGGTGCTAAAGTGAGTCGGGTCTTTAATTCCTGGAAACTCTTCTCGCACGACTCCGACCACTAAAACTTTGCCTTTTTCTGAGTCAATCTAGTTGATGGGGCTAAAATGAATGAGAAACCCTCCACGAATATTCCGTAGTATCCTACCAATCCTAGAAAGCTTCTAATCTCCGAAGGGTTTACTGGTCTAGGCTAGTTCTTTACCACCTCGATCTTATGGGAGTCTACCCTTATACCCTCGCTTGACACTACATGCCCCAAAAATGCAATCGAGTTCAACCAGAACTCGCATTTGCTAAATTTGGCATATAAGTGGCTATCCTTGAGGGTCTGGACGATTACTCTCAGATGAGCGACATGCTCCTCCCCGCTACTGGATTATACCAATATGTCATCAATGAACACGATCATGAACGTTTCCATGTATGCCTTTAATACCCTGTTCATAAGATCCATATAAGCTGCAGGGGCATTGGTTAGTCCAAAAGACAGAACGACGAATTCATAATGGCCATACCAGGTCCTGAAAGTAGTTTTTGGGATGTCGCTCTCCTGGACTCTGAGTTGGTGATACCCGGACCTGAGATCTATTTTGGAGAAACATTTGGCACCTTCAAGCTGGTCAAATAGGTCATCAATCCTAGGTAGAGGGTACCTATTCTTGATGGTGACCTCATTCAACTGCCTGTAGTCAATACACATCCGAAGGGAACCATCTTTCTTCCGGACAAACAACACTAGTGCACCCCATGGAGACTTATTCAGTCTAATGAAGCCCTTATCTAGAAAATCCTTCAACTGATCCTTTAACTCTTTTAGCTCAGCTGGAGACATTGGGTAAGGAGGAATCGATATGGCCCGAGTATCAGGTAGAAGGTAAATCCCAAAATCAATCTCCATTTCTGGAGGAACACCTGTTAGGTCATCTAGAAACACCTAAGGATAATCACATACCACAGGAACTGACTGAATGATCGGGGTCTCGAATGTCGTATCCTTAACCCTCATCGGATGGTAAATGCAACCCTTAGAAATCATTTTCTTGGCCTTGAGATAAGAGATAAAGTGGCCTACACGAACCATTGAACTACCCCATCATTCTAAATCTCATTCACCCGAAAACAGAATTCCACCGCTCGGGTTCTACAGTTAACAGAAGCATAACATGCAAAAAACAAATCAATGCCAAGAATAATATCAAAATCGGTCATATCTAATTCTACTAAGTCTGTAGAGGTGACCTTATGCAATACTGTAATGGGGCAACCTCTATATAACCGCCTAGCTACAACTGAATCACCAATCGGAGTAGATACAGAGAACGGTTTTGACAAAATTTCAGGACTAACTCCAAAGCTACTAGCAATGGAAGGTGTCATAAAAGACAATGTAGCTCCCGGATCTAACAAATAATAAGCATCAATATGAAAGACTCTCAACATACCTGTAACCACATTGGGAGAAGTCTCCTGCTCGTATCGAGAGGCAAGTGCATAAAACCAGTTGTGGCGCTGGCCGCCAGTAGAACTAGTCGGAAGCACCCCCCTGAGGAGGACGTGCCACTGGAGTTGCAGAACTAGCGGTTGGGGTATTGGCTCCACCACCCCCTGAACTGGCTACACGACACTCCCTGAGTCTGTGTCCGGGTCTGCCACACCTGAAACAAGCATCTGAGCCAACCAAACATCTCCCTGGGTGATTCTTGCCACAACTAGCACAAGATGGGTATATGCACTCCGTGTGCATGCTACTCTGACCCGTCGAACTTGAGGCCCTACTCCTCTGATCATCTCGAGGTTTGGACGGGGTACTAGCTAAAGATGGTGCTAGTGCGATAGACCTTTGTTGGGACTATTGGTGAGGCCCACCTCCCGGCCTCGGTTGAGAGAGCCTATAGCTGCCAATCTTGGCCCTATTGGCCTCTCTCTCCCTCACATGAAATGCCTCCATCTACTGAGCATACAGTTCTATATGGGGATAATCCATATCCCTATAAAGCATAGTTGTCCTGCAGTCTTTGTCTAGATACTCGGCTATCCCGTGCACCAACCTACTCACTCGCGCTCTCTGGTGCACAACTAACTCTGGGGAATACTTTGACAAGCGAGTGAACTCAAGCAAATACTCTAACACTGTCATCTTCCCTTACTTGAGAATGATAAATTCTGCTGCCTTCAACTCCCTCATCTCCCGAGGGAAGAACCTATAAATGAAGGCCATGTGAAACTCGTCCAAACTAATAGGGCCCGCTGCTGCTGACCTGCTATCTCTCCATTGTTTGTAACATATCCGAGAGTCCACCCAGAACTGATAGGAGGCCAATAAACACACTCCCCATTCTCCACCCTCATAACTTTGGTGACCTTCAAGATCTCCTTGATAAACTCATGTGGATCCTCGTCCACCTTGGAACCCGTGAAATAAGAAGGGTTCATCCTCAAGAAATCTCTCACCCTAGCTACCACCGCATTCCCATTCTCAGGGTAATGTACCACTGTCTAGTGATGAACCTGGGAAGCCATGGCCTGCGCCAGCATCTGAATCGCTTCCCTAAACTCAGCATGGGCAGCTGGCTCTGGTGCGTGCTCCTCATGAACAGGTGGGGCTGACTGATGCCCATCACCATTGTCACCCTCATGATCGTTGCCATTTCCATTTCTGCAGACGTTTACTCGGCGTGGAGGCATGATTTCTCCAAACGCGAATAGCACGAATTAGAATGAGGGAAAGACCTTTCATCTCACGACTTAGATCATGAAAGAGGGGAACATTTCCTAACCATCCAGTAGCCTCTTCGTCATAAGTGTGGTAAGCTTCAAACCCATGAAAAAGACTTTACTTAACACGGTTGTCAAACACCCTAGGACACATCAAACCTATGGCTCTAATACCAAGTTTATCACGATCCGAGAATACACCCGAATCGTAGACACTGGACAAGGAGCCCCAAGAGACTCCAAGTTGACCCATGGCATGAGAGTATATCTAAACCATTCACATGAAGCGGAATACTTAGCATAATAATATGAAATAGGTGGAAATCATGACATGGAATAGAAAAGACAACGAAACATGATTCATACATCAATGCTGACTACTACTGGATAGTCTAAATCTCGGACTTAGCATCCTTAACCCTAACTAGATGGTACACACACCATTCACAAATCAACTTTCTGGCCTTAAGGTTGGAAATGAAACGACCTACAGGTACAACTGAACTAGCCTTCCATTCTAGGAGTAGCTCACCCGGAAATTCGAACTATACCGCACGGGTTCTAAAATTAATGGACGTATAACATGCAAATAGCCAATCCATGCCAAGGATAACATCAAAATTAGTCATGGCTAACTATACTAAATCTTCTGAGGTGACTTTCCGAAGGACTGTGACCGGGCAACTTCAATACAATCACTTAGCTACAATTGAATCACCATCGGAGTAGAAATTGAGAAGGGTTCTGACAAGATTTTGGGACTGACTCTAAATCTACTAGCCATGTAAGGTGTCACAAAATACAAGGTATCCCCCGGATCTAACAAGGCATACACATCAACATGGAAAACTCGTAACATACCAGTGACTACATCTAGGGAGACCTCTTCCTCCTAGCGGGATGCTAAGTCATAGAATCTGTTTTGGCGTTGACCACCACCTATGCTAGTAGATGCCCCGTACTAGGCTTAGTGTGTGGGTGGAGCTGCTGAATTGGAAGCTGGGCCTCGACCCTTATCATGGCCCTATCTCACTGTTGGGCAATCCCTGAGCATATGTCTGAACTTCCCACACCTGAAGCAAGCACCTGTACCTGCCAACCACTGCCCGTGTTCCCCCGGCCACACCTGCCGCAAACTGGGATTCTAGAATCTGCGAGCCTGCTTCAATCACTCCTAGAGCCTGATGCCCGAACCCTCTGATCGTGCCTAGTTCTGGATGGCACACTAAATGCTGAAGATGCTCGGGCTAAAGATTTCTAGTCGATCTACTTTCGGTGCCCACCCCCTGACCTCAGCTGAGAGAATCTGTAGCTATCATTCCTGGCCCTCTTTGCCTCTCTCTCCCTTATATGCATTGCCTCCATCTGACTATCCAAGGGAAATCCATATCCTGATGGAGCATAGAGGTCCTGCAATCCTTTTCCAAATAACCCTCCACCCCATGAACAAACCTGCTCACTCGCGTCCTCTGATCAACCACTAACTCTGGGGCATGCATTGATAAGCGAATGAACTCAAGGGCATATTCTTTCACCATCGTTTTCCCCTATTTAAGTTTCATGAACTTAGCTGCCTTCAACTCCCTCATCTCACAAGGGAAGAACTTATCCAGAAAAGTCGCATGGAACTCCTCCCAACTGATAGGGCCTGCTCCGACTGCTCTACTATCCTTCCATTGTCGAAACCATACGTGTGTGACCCCCTTCAACTGATATGAGGCCAACTCAGCAAACTCAACTCTATTAACCCCCATGACCTAGGTGATATTTATAATCTCGTCGATAAACTCATGTGGATCCTCGTCCACCTTGAACCAAGAAACTCCGGCGGGTTCATCCTCAAGAAATATCTAACTCAAGCTACCGCCGCATTCCTATTTTGTAGAACATGTGCCACTGCCTTTTGGTTGACCTGAGCGGTAAAGGCCTATGCTAGCATCTGAATATCAACTCTAAATTCAGCATAGGGAACATGCTCCGGTGCATGGTGCTCCTAGACTGGTGGGGCTTATTGGTGCCCATCTCCGTTGCCATCCTCATGGCCATTTCCATCCCAATTCCTCCTACTGATAACTCTAGGGGAAGCCATGACTCTGTAATCACGAATAGCACGAATTAGAAGGATGGGAGACATTCCATCGCACAACATAGGTTATGAAAGAAGGGAACATTTCCTAAACGTCTCGTAGCCTCTTCATCATAAGTGATGTGGGCTTCACACCCATGAAAAAGACTCTACTTAATGCGGCTATCAGACACCCTAGGACAGTTCAAACCTATTGCTCTGATACCAAGTTTGTCACGGCCCGAACATAGGCCCGGACCGAGACATGGGACAAGGAACTCTGAGGGACTCCAAGTTGACCTATAGCATGAACATAACATCTAAATAAATAATAAAAGAGGAAGATCAACACGATAAACTTATCGGAAGTCTTTAATAAGGATAACATCAGAAATACACACGAATTTGAAGCTGAGTACATCCTATGTCTGAAAGGCCTCTAACGTTCTAACTTTCATGCATGAGTAAGAATAGCCTAAAATGAAGTTACCCCTCTTAAAACTCACCATTCATGTCTTAACATTATATAGTTTAGGCCTTGGGGTCATAGGAATTATGGAAAAGCCCTTACTAAATTCACAGGAAATAACTGATTGCTAATCCCAATGAGGGACTGGACGAGTCGTCGCCCAATGGAACGAGTCGTGGCATTAGTCATCGAGTGCACTTCCTAATAGATCATCTGGAGCTCATCACGGGGGACCTCACAACTCATTGCTAGTGACTAAAACTCGTGGTCACCACTCGTCACCTTCATTGCCTAAGATTTCAAATTATTTCCAACCTGCTGACCACGACCCATCCCACGAATTATTGGGACTGACCACGATTGTTGGTTAGGTCCTTGGGTACCTCAAATGCCAAAATTTCAACCCAAGCCTTGAACCTCACCACGAGTATCCTCATGACTCATTCTATGACCTGGTGCCGAATTTTTAGTTTTCTCCATTTTAACTGTCGGGTCTGATCTTTGAGCTTTTGGGGGTATAACAGTATCTACACTCAAGGGATGCCATCTCCTCAGTTGTGGCAGGTCAGCTTCCTATCCTCAATAGCAACTCAAGCATCATAAATACATGACCTTGCTAGCTTTCATAATGAGCCTAACGATAAGCTATAGTGAGGACTCGATCTGTGGAAGTGACGGTCTCCTTCACCTTGTAGCATCAATCATCTTTCCTGCCAAGTTCCCTGTTCGAGGTAGTTGAAGGTCTGCTTCTTCCTCCTCAATGCCTTCCTCTCTCAAAAGCTGGGTTAAGATATTTCCACAACAATATTTCTACCTGCAGTTGTCCCGTGATCTCCTTATATTGCCCTAGAGCACAACACCAAAGTTAATTGGTATCCCCTTCATAAGCATGTACACAAGCATAATCCGCTCTCTGGTGATTTTTATCGTGTGAGTCCTCAGGAGAAACACGACACAAACTATCTTTACCCACACTTTCGCCTCCCATTTTAAGTAGGAGAACTCAAGTGTGAAGTGAATGCCCTTTTGGCCCCTTCCCCATCGAGCAGATGAGTGCTCACCATAGATAGTGTGATGGATGTCATGGTAAGGAGGCCTCTCAAACATGATAAAGTACTCTGAAGGGTCTACTGCAGGTGTGCCAAGGAAAGCATTGAACCTCTTGTAAGTGAACCACACGTCCTGACCCCTTATCTTCACTTTGGTGCTCTCTTCAAATGATGTGTCCCAGTTTGCGTAGAGCTCCCTCACCAAGGTGAGGTTGCACTCCTCCATCTAAAACATGATGTATCAAACTCCCAATTCACGACGCTTGTCCCGAATACTAGGGAACTCATGCGCTAGGCAGCCCTCATCGATCAAATTTTCAGGAGCGTACTTAGCCTCCTTCGATGTGTTGAACCAAGTAAGCGCTTGAAGTCTACAACCTATGCTCCAAATTGTCTAGCACGTCCAGCCTTTGCTGCTGATGAACTGGCTCCCATTGTATCTTTCCGGAGCCTCTTTAGACAATCTCCTTCTACCTCAATATCCATTCCTTTGCTTTCTTTCAGTGCCATGATACCTGTCAAGAAAAAATTAAGAACTACATATAATTAGTTTGTGAATAACATGGTTAAATAATTAAGTGTTAAAGGTGCAAAATTGATCCCGAACTTAATTCTCAAGCATAATAATGAGACTTTGTCTAATGGGATACTTAATACTTCTCCCATCATCATCCAACCAACTCTAACTACAACCAAGTTCATGAATTCTTCTACTCTCCTCTCATATTTAGCTTTTCAAGAATGCCTCAATTGGTCATCCCTCTCACATTCCCTCCTTCCATTCTCAATTCAATAAATTCATACATGGAGGTAGCATTATTCAACTCATTCAACAACCCAAGAAATTATTTACTACAATCGATAATGAACTAACATGAATTTCAACAACTCAAGACTTATTCACATTCAAGAATTCAATACCCATGTACTTTCTCTCTCTACAATTAATGCATCTACCTACAACATTCATGAATTCTATACACCATCCACATTCATCCACATAACTTCAAATCATGATATTCAACTAAAATTAAGTTAACCCAAAAAGGATACACATTATTATGGAAGAGTTTAAGACATTAAAGCTCATGAAACCCATAATATGAAATTTAAGCTTTTAACCAACAATGGTGATTTGGGTCCTTAATCTTATGGAAGAACAGTGTGGGAGCATGATTTAACCATTACCTAAACAATAGAAAAGATAGATCCTTAATTGTGTTGAGAAGAAAAACTTCACCAAACCTTGGAGAAGACAATAATGGAAAGGAGAAGGGGAGAGAAGTTACGGGTTTTAAGAGATGGAGGAGAGAGAATTTTTTTCCTGTTTTGTTTTTCAACTTTTTGAAGGAAAAGGATGAGTGGGAATGCAAATAATGGTGCGGGGCCCAGGTTTCTTTTGGTAACTTCAAGGTTTCAAGGTAATATTAACCTATTTTGACAAAAACATTTCGGCCTAGAAGAATCTGGCGCATTGCCCCCTCCAATGCACAAAAAGAAGAAAAGTATACTCTAGAAACTTGGATTAATGAGGGATGCTTTGCACTTAAGTTCCCTACCATTTGCAAAATTTTCCATAAGTCGAGGTAGGTTTATGTGTTTTCCGAGCCTGAGAAGTGCAACCACACTTTGGTGAGAGAGTTCTATGCAAACTAGGATACTTTCTTTTAAAGAGAGCACAAAAATCAAATAAGGGGTCAAGTGGTTTGCTTCGATGCTAGGTCATTCAATGGTTTCCTTCACATGGCTATGGTGGACCCATTGGTGTACTTCATATTTAGAGAGAAGCCCCAATATCATGATATTAGCCATACACTATGTGGCAAGCATTCAGCTGCCCATTGGGCAAAGGACCATAAAGGCACCCATTCTACACTCTCATTCTCCTATTTTACTATGGAGGCTAGAGATTGGGTAAAGCTTGTATGTGTCCTACTCTTGCTTGGAAAAACACACCACATAGATTACTAGATAGAAAATTGTTTTGGTGTATATACTGATGACGGGATTGCCAATAAACTTTCATGCAGTGCTCAAAGATAACATGAGGAGGTCCAGAGACAATTGTCATTGAAAATATCGCTACGGCAATTTATTGTCTTAGTTTTTGAGAGAGGTCGGCATTAAAAAAGATGAAGCTAATCTTCATCTATCCATAGCAGGCACTTGGTTTGCATAACGATTGATGTAATGAAGGTTAAGGAGTCAGCCTGTAACACCCCAAGAGTTCCTTAGACCAACCCAAACATGGAACAAAATACCAGAAAATTTTTTGTCTAAGAACAACTCAACTAACGGCCCATTATCAGGAATAATGACCCACTAAAAGATTAGTTTTAAACTCCATAAAATTTCCTCTAGGGTACTAATAAGCGATAGAACAACTCATCTCAAGAAGTAATGAGTCTTCAAGTGACTCGTTGTAACCCAGTCCAGAAGCCTGCTAAATTCCTTCTGTCTAACACGGGTCAAACGGTGAGTCATTTTTTTATATAACAACTCATACTATGTAGCCATTGAGTGAGATCCAGAAAATGTTCAAGTAACCCCAATAACAACGGATGGAAAGAATGACCCATTATTTCGGATAACGGATTGTCATGTTCGTCTGTTTGGATATATCTAGAGTTGCTTTAAAACTTTTTCTGTGAAAATGAGTGGCAAACTCGTTGTCCCATCCAATGAGTCATTGTTCCAATCTATTGTTCAAGTTTAGAAATCATTCAAAATTTCTAGTAATAGAAAATGAATAGTGACAAGACCTATTGTTGCATTCAAAGAGTCATTTTGACAGTCCTTGGGTCGAATCCAAAAACTAAATTTTCAAGGCCTAAGACTAACGTCTTGTCCCAATGAGTCGTGGACACAACCAACGACTCATTGTGTGACCCGTTCGATCCAGAAGGGTAGTTTTTCAGATTTTCTTCAAGGGGTATATTGGTAAATTTCCACTATTTTAATGCCTACATGTTTTGGGGTGAATTCAGGTGTTAGAGAAAGTTAGTAGATCTTCTTCCCTCATTTTCTCACTTTTCTCTCAAAACAGAATGTTAGACCTCAAGATCTCTCCTCCTTCAGTTAAGAAATTCAAGGCTTCTTCTCAAGGACCTTCTCTTTTAGGTATGTGGGATTTCAACAAGGGATTTCTCTCCCACTTGTGTCCAAAATTATTTCTTAGAAAACTTTCAAAATTCTAGCCTTGTAGAAGTTTGAAGCTACGATTTTAGATTAGTTAAGAAATTCTTTAACCCTTGTTAAATCACTATGTTTGTATAATCATTCCTATCTAAAATTCATGTCTTAGTTTTATTCGTATAGATTGCTTTTTTAACCTTAATCCTAAATGTGATATTTTGTAGAAAAATTGATTGATTTAGTACTCAGATATGAATGTTGTAGTGTTATGATATTTTTACTTCAGTTGTGAATGTTAGTACAGATGCAAGAATGGAAAGTTAATACCTTAGTATGTTCAGTCTCAAAATTTCAGTCAGTACTCAGTATACTATTTCTCTAGAAATGTCAATTGATCAGTTTTACTCTTTGTGTATCTTTTGAGAAAGTCAGTTAACTCAGTAGTATTAATTTTTCAGCATGTTAGTCGTTCTGTAGTCAGTTACAACTCTTTTAGATAAAGAAACTATGACAAGTCTTATAACATAGTTTTTTTCAGGTCCTTAGACTCTCAGAACACTTCAGATAAGTAGTTCTAACTTAGTCCTAAGACATCAATTTTGAGCTATCATCTAGTTAGATATAACTAGGTTTCCACTGGGAGTAATTCTTAACAACGGGTGGGTTGGGGTTCACTTCCCCTAGGTTCCCAGAACTACATTGCCACCATAGTGTATTAGCCCGAATGGGCCCTATAAGTGATCACTCAGTTCAGCTACTAGACCGTTGCAAGGTATAGTGGGCTCTCTCCGATAGGGTGTATACGTCAGACTCCACATCTAGCTCACGTGGTTATATGTCAATTATAGACTATCCCAAAATACAGTTTTGTCCAATACAATCATGATTCTCAGTCCAGATATTCAACTTTCAGTCTTTTTTGCAGTATTATAGTTCAACTTACTATTACTTAGTATATGTATGTTTTAGTTCCTTCTGGCATACTAACTAAATTCAAAGTATTGATCACATACATTTATATGGTATCTCATTTTATGATATAGTCTCAGGTACCCAGCCTCAGCACCCCAGCTAGTCACCTGGTGGTTCCCAAACAGCTTTAGTAGGGTGTCCTTATTTTCTGAGGGCCAGAGTTTCATTTTCAGTTGTATTTCTTTATTTAGTTTCAAACAATAGAGTTAGCTGGGGGTTTATCCCAATAACTCATCAGTTAATTTTAAAAGTCTTTTAGACATAATTTATAGATTCAGTTTGAATATTAAGAGTTTCTCCAGATTTTGTTATCATTATGTGTTTGTTTACTTATTTAGCTTCCAATTTATTGTTATTATTTTCAGTAGATTAGTCTTAGTAGAAGTATGATTTACCATGAGTTTGCTTGTGGTCATTTGTGATCCTAAGTACCGTGTCGCGTCTAGGGTGTGAACTCGGGTCGTGACAAGCTTAGTATCAGAACATCAGGGTTAGAGTATCCTAGGATGTGTGAAAGTTATGTCAAGTAGAGTCCTCTCATCGGTATGAAGTGCGCCACACAGATGAGGGGGAAGCTACAAGGAATTTTTAGAAAAATTCCCTTTCTTTAAAATTCTTATTGTGCGTATAGTGTTGTTCTCATAAATGTCCTCCAAACTCGTGGTCTACCCTTTTCAATTAATGATTCCTCCCAAAAGAGGAAACAAAAGAAGGACCAAAAATTCTAACCAGCCATCCCCGCTAGCTCTAGAGGTACCTAAGGATGATCAGGTGTTGCATGTAGAGTTTTTCGCTGCTATTTAGATACTGGCTCAGTCAATGACCAACCAGGTTATCCAGCAGATCATCGTGCTAGTAAAACTAATGGGTCTGCAGCTGCTGCCAGAGTTCGAGATTTTAATCGGATGAATCCCCCAGCATTTCACAGGCGTAAAGTAGATCAGGAACCATAGGAGTTAATTGATGAGATTAAGAAGATCACTCAAATCATGGGTGTTACCTCTGCAGAAAGTGCTGATCTGGCTTCCTATCAGTTAAAAGGTGGCTCAGATTTGGTATAAGTAGTGGAATGAGGGAAGGCGGAATGGGACGAGTTTGTGACTGCATCCTTGAAAGGTTCTTTCCTCGGGAGTTAAGGGAAGCTAAAGCTGCTAAAAATTTATGAATTTGAGGAAAAACAACAGGATAGTATAGGAGTATGCATTAAAGTTCACTCAACTGTCAAGATATGCTATAGAAATGGTTCTTGAGCCGAGGGCTTGCATGCTCAAGTTCATGAATGGAGTATCCAAGCTGCTATTCAAGGAGTGCAAAACTGCTATGATAATCAAAGAAATAGACATCTCAGTCACATCATCCGTGCAGAACAGATAAAGGCGGAGAAATTGAAGGAGATAGAAAGGAAAAGTAAGCGGGCAAGGACAAGTTAGTCTGAGTATTTCCAGCAGAGGTAGGGGGTGGTAATCATACCAAGTAGCAGCAAAAGAGGCCTCCAACACCTTCTTCAGCCAGTGCCCCATCTTCCAGGCCTTGTAAAGATAGAAGAGGTAGGACATCAGGCTCCTCGTCCCAGAGCCATGTCTCCAGTAGCCGCACTTTTCCAGCATATCATAAGTGTGGAAAGAACCATCTAGTGGAGTGGCTTCTAGGAAAGGATGGTTGTTTTGGGTATGGCTGGATGGGATATCAATTAAGGGATTACCCGATAGCAGGACCGATGAAGGCCTAGTCCACCATATCAGCAGCTCCGCCAGGTCATCCAGTTCAGCAGGGTACTACCTAAGGTACAGGTGGCGATTAGTGCCAATAATATTTCTATGCTTTATCCTCCCATCAGGACTAGGAGAGCTCACCTGATGTAGTCACTAGTATGTTATGCCTCTTTCAGATAGATGTTTATGCTTTACTAGATCCAGGAGCCACACTTTCCTTTGTGACTCCTTACATTGTTGTCAAGTTTGATTTACGTCCAGAAATCCACTCAGGGCTATTTTCAGTCTCTACTCCAGTTGGTGAGTAAGTTAGAGCTAGTCAGGTGTATAGGGATTGTTCAGTCATAGTGTTTCGTAAAGTCACCTCAATTTATCTAGTAAAGCTACATATGGTCGATTTTTACCTTATTCTTGGCATGGACTGGTTATATTCTTGCTATACCTCAGTTGACTATAGAACCAGAGTCGTTAGATTTTAGTTTACTAATGAA
>JACEIK010002976.1:160993-185313 GCA_018107945.1 Datura stramonium
TATCTCAATACCTAAGGGTCGGTTCATATCATACCTTAAGGCTAGGAAAATGATTGCTAAGGGGTACATCTATCATTTGGTCAAGGTCAAAGATTCTAGTTCCAAGGCCCCCAACACTTAAATCAGTTCCAGTTGTAAATGAGTTTCCTGATATGTTTCCTGAAGATCTCCCCGGAGTCCCTCCCGAGCATGAAATAGACTTCGGCGTAGACCTTATCCCAGATACCTAGCTTATTTCTATTCCTTCTTATAGAATTGCTCTATTCGAGCTTAAGGAGTTGAAGGAGAAGCTAACGACCTTTTAGATAAGGGCTTCATGAAACCAAGTATGTCTCCATAGGTTGCCCCAATCCTATTCGTGCGAAAGAAAGAAGGTACACTCAAAATGTGCATCGACTACCGCCATTTGAACAAAGTCATAGTCAAGAACAGGTATCCTCTACCATTGATTGATGACTTATTCGACCATCTTTAGGTAACTAGTTGTTTTTCCAAGACAAATCTCAGATCAGTATACCACCAACTTAGGGTTAAAGAATGTGACATTCCAAAAAAACCTTCAAAACTCTGTATGATAACTACAAATTCATAGTTATCCTTTTGGACTAACCAATGCTCCTACATCTTTTATGGATTTGATGAACAGGGTATTCAATCCATACCTAGACATGTTTGTTATTGTCTTTATGGACGATGTTTTGGTTTACTCTAGAATGGATGAGGAGCATGCAAACCATCTAACGATAGTGTTACAGACTCTCCGGGATCGCCAGTTGTTCGCCAAATTTAGCAACTATGAATTCTGGCATAAATATGTTTTCTTCCTCGGTCATGTGGATTCCATAGAGGGTATTCAGGTGGATCCTCAGAGGATAGCATCAGTTAACGACTAGCCAAGACCCGCATCTCAATTAGACATTAGGAGTTTCTTAGGTCTAGCCAGTTATTACAGACGATTTGGTTAAGGTTTCTCATGCACATAAGTTGACCCATAGGCTTTCTCTTTGTGTAACTCGCCACTAATGTAGAGTTGCTACACATAAACTTAATTAGGACTTGGAGGTCATGATGTAGGCTAGTGATAAAGGTAGGATATCTTTTAAGCTCTACTGACTACTACCTCCCTAATGGCCTTTTGTGACTCTTATTGCATACTCTATTCTCCTCTAAGATTACCCTCACCTTATCTCTCCTTAACATGATTTCCACTTTCGATACAAGCGTCCTCTTTATCTCTCCTTAGGAACCACTTTTCATCTAATTTGAGCAAGAGGTAGCACCTTTTACAATTCAATTCTTTTCACTCAAGAAATTCACTTATTCTTTTCGTGTTGTGGTACTACCTTACATTGAAGTTCGCATTGTTTTTCCCATTTTCCTTCTTGCAAGCCCAAAACATAGGTTTTTGCCTCATCATTCCCTGTTCTATTCCCACCCTTTGGGACATCGAGCATTATTTTTGCATTTCTTATTACAATTAGGACTAGGGAGGATGGGAGCTAAAGAAGGATTACAAAAGGAGTATTGGGCTTGTAATGTGCTTTCCAAGATAAAGTATTAAAGGCTCAATATTGGCTAACAAGGATTCACATTACGGAGGTCATATGGGTATAGTAGCTATCTCAAAGAAAGTCTAACATCATCTTTTATGTGCAGCTACATTTAGGATTTCGCATTGAGTTACACTTGGGGCAAGTTCTAGACAATCGTTCATGCAACAGAATTAAACTAAACCTTTCCACAAAGCATCATCCCCCAAGGGTTTCATATAATTTCCATTACCACATCAAGAATCATAAAACAAGATCACATGAGAATCAACAAGCAGAACATAGAATGTGCAATTCATGACAAAAGTGTACTCAACTTCTCAAATTCAAATGCCCCTTTCTTTTCAAAATTCATGTTTTCAACAATCATTTCATTTAAGATAATTTTTTTGGTGGTACTTCTCGGAAGCCATTGCAATCATTGACAAAAAAAGTTAAACTCAACATTTTCCCTTAAGAAAGTTGCCTCTCAATCAATCATTGGAAAATGCCATCTAGTTCGACAATAAAAGAATGAAAAGCATAGAAAATCACTCCTTGGGAAAGAACTGTAGTATAAAGGAAACCTATAGGAGTTTATTCACTAGCTACTATTAACAAAAAGCGATAATTGAAATTTGGGTCTACAAAATTTAGCGATTTGACAAAGACCCAATCATTGACACTAACAATTTACAAGAAATTTTAGTTTTTCATTCATCACGAGCCCAACCATCACGAGTCTGATAAAGGCTCAATGACCAACCATCTCACAAATAATATTTTCAAATCCACCTTACAAGGGAAATAATACATCAGTCAACAAACCTAACAAGGTCAGAAGAATTTAACAATAACAATCACAAGAGAGATAATCATAAGAAAGACACTTTTCCCACCCCCAACTGATTCAGAACATTGTCTCCAATGTGAAAGTTAAGAATAATTATTGAAAATAGGGCTCCCTAAATGATTTAATGAGGGGAATAAGGAATCTACGAGTATGTGTCCTTATCAAACCACCATGCAGCAATCTTGAATGCAGAGGGCAGCAACGAATCAGGTGGATGTGTGAGTCGTTTTCCTAGTGAAGCTACTCCTAAACGATTTTGGGGGGGGGGTGTTAGTGCATGATAGGAAGTTTCATCCACCCCACCAGGCTGCCAAGATGGATCCACCTCATAGGCAGTGCTTATCCTTGGATGGGGTGGTCTGTTGTGGTAGATTTCCTCATCCAATATCATCTCAGATGGGCTATCATAGCCCATGCATCAATCATTTGGTGGGTTTCTTCTACAGGTTGGTTGGGTATCATCAGGGATTGCTATATTCATATTGATATCCTTTAGTCGCAATGCCTCTTTGAGGTTTTCAAGTTTTGTCCTTATATTCACTACTTCAGTTTCCAACACTTCAACTCTCGCACATAAACCTCCTAATTTTTCAATGACCAGTTTCACTGCCTTTTTGATGGCTTGCTAAATCATCGAGGGATGGCCTTTTCCAATTTCCACAATTAAGCTTCATGAGTCTGTGCCTTATGTGCTATTTAAAGGATGCTCATTGTTGGTGAAGTGGTAACCCTGTTGTTTGGTGATGAATCTTTTACTCTTTCATGGGGCCTTGAAGGTGAAGGCGTTGCTGGTTTCATGGCCAACTTGAAGCGTTAAAAACTTGGGGCATCCTCGTCTGTTTTAGTACCTAGAATAATCACTCTCTCGGCCCTCATTTTTTTTTCCAATGGACTGAACAGGGGACAATTTGCACGAAGGATGATAAGACTAATGAGAACAGGATATGGCATAGAAGTTTCTTTTTGCCTGGTCTTCCTATTGAATTGCTCAGCAATAATCTCCCCCACCTTTATGTGTCGTCGATCCATGATGCACGCCATCAGGATGGTGGTCTCAAAGGGAACATGATTTGTGTTTCTGGAGGGAATGATATGAGCAAATACCAAATCGAGCAAGATTTGTGCTTCAAATTTGAGGTCATGTCGGCGAATCATGCCCTTTGTTTTATCCCAATGCGGTTGAACTACAATAATTTTCTCTGCCACCCTTTCAAATTGATCATCTTTGTCAGCAAATTTTCTTTTTAAATCTCGACTTGGACGCACTGGGTCAGCTAATGAGTTGGTAATTTACCAACTCATTAGACTTTTAAGCATGAGCTTTGTCTTAGTTTTTAAGTCTTTTAGTTGAATTTTATGCCCTTTTGTCCTTTGGATGTACAGGTACCTAATTTGAATAGAAGGAGCATGAAGTTGAGTAAAAAGGACGAGATTCAAGTGAAAACCAGCACTCCATCACAGAACACCGGTGACACGCCAGTCAACCGTAGGCACTCACTAGTTTAATAAAACAACTGCACCCAGCAGCTCGCAGACAACCGTCGATCCACCGGTTCCATCACCAAAATGTGTTGGACATTACTGGACAACTGATGAGTGGCTCATGGATAGGAACTGGTGAATCACCAAAAACATCATAGAAATTCTCTTGACTTCACTTGACCAAAGAGGAAATCAACCAACGGCTCGCGGATAGCAACCGAAGAACCACCAGAGATATTGCAAGTGAAGGACGCATGGAAAAAATATGCAACCCTAAAATAGAGGAGAATGTCATGACCTACTTTTGTATATATTCTAAAAAAAGTACTCTAAACAGGAGATTGAATATTCCCTTTACTTTTGAGACAGAGAGAACTCCATTGGAGAAGAGAGGAATTACTTTCAATATTACTTTTTCATCTTCATCTTCTTCATCAATGTATAACCACCATTACAAAGATATTTCGAGCTTGATTTTGCTTACTCTTAATGATGAAATTATTAAGTTTATTGATAATTATGCTCTTGTGTTTCTCATTTCTCAGTAGCTAAATCTATAGTTGGAGGTGTGTGATAATGGGTGTTTAATTTGATTGGGTATTGCTATATTTTTCTTGTTATTACTTAATTAGTGTGAATCTATTGAATTCTTCTCAAATTATATTGATTGCTCATAGTTGCAAATATGGGTATTGTTTTCTTACATGATTTTGTCTTGAAAAAGGAGAATTAAGTAATGAGGGAGAATTTAATAGTGGATTGGAATTTTATTATGTGGGGTTGGTCTAGAAATAGCTAAAACCCATGATCATAATCCCTTTAGAGGTTGATGGCTAGAAATACCTAAGCCCCTAACCCAAACCACATTGGAATAGTTGAATTGTACCTTGAGGTTCGAAAGGACTTGAGGATAAGGAACTCAAGTGGTTGAAAAATATCAGGCTCCATCTTTTTCCAAGGTTATTTACACATATTAGTAATAATTTGACTATTCAATAAATCCCGATTTGACTGACATCCAATCTAATCACACCTCTAGTCTTTGCTCATTATTGTTTCTCAATTTTGGTTATCTTGCTCTCTTGATTAGCTGTTCTTAGAGTCCACAATATTTTTTCATTTACTTCCCCTAAAATTTACTTTTACTTCTTAATTTCTTAGATGCAAATCAAATCAATTCAATTCACTAAACAACTCTAGAGTAAATCATTCTCTATTCTTTGTGGGATTCAACCCCGACACCTGTTGTGTTCTCTCTAAATGAGCAGTATAGTTTGAGCATTATCAAAAATGGCATTGTTACTTGGGAATAACGCTTGATATCCTTCAGTTGTTTGTTAATTTGAATTGATTAAGCATATTATTTATTTTGACGTTGTTCTTATTGTTGGTCAATTAGGGTGTACCAATATGAGCCATCATTCTCAAGCGGGTGATAGTTCGGTGGACAGAAATATGAAACATGAAGAGGATAACCCTGTTACGCCTGAGGTTGCAGGTGCCATTCACCTACCAGCTATGGTAGGGAATTTGGTGTTTTACGCCACTAGTACAATATTGCACCTACTGCAGATGAAATGACTCTTTGTAGGTAAACTGAGTGAGGATGCAAACTGCCACTTGGGAAACTTCCTCGAGATTTGTTAACCTTTTAATATAACTAATATAAGTCAAGAGTCATTCAGGTTGAGGCTCTTCCCATTCTCCCTAATGGGAGAAGCAACTATGTGGTTTGAAGAATTGCCTCAGGGATGCATCACCTCGTGGAAAGTGTTGACAAAGGCATTTTTGGATCATTTTTTCCCTCCTTCAAAGATGTTGTAGCTGAGGGATGACATTACAAACTTTAGGCATCAGCCAAATAAATTGAGTTGATTTCCTTCGGGATGGTGGGAACTTCTTGGCCCCGTATTAGCACCAATGACAAACATGGAATCTTATCAACTCTACCTTTATGCTTCAAGATGTCCTATTGAGCTCTATAAGAGGCATAAAACTCCTTTACCAACTCAGGAAAATAAGGGGTCCAAGGGCATTGTGAAGGTCTCCCAATCTCGAATATGAAATTGATCATAAGTATCTGGAATGTCATCCTTGAAAAAGTCAACCTCAAATTGAGCTTCTGTCATGATAGACCGGTTCTCCTTACACTGAAGATAGTGACTCTTCATTTTATTAAGCCCAAAGCGAATTTGATCCATCCGCATTTCCTTATTAGACTCTACACCTAAAGTTGTAGCATTAGTTATTTGTGCTTTCCCTTTGCCACATTGTTTAGAGGTGGATGATGAGTTGGAAATTTACCAACTCATTAGGCTCCTAATCATGAGTTTTTGCTTAGTTTTCGAGTCATTTATGTGGATTTTATGCCCTTTCTCGTGAATCCTTTGTAGGTACTTTACTTGAGTATAGAAAGCATGAAATCAAGCAAAGCACATTGAATTTGAGAAGAAATTTGATGAGTTAGCATATGAGAGAGAGGAGCCAAAGATAAGGGAAGTTTTGAGCTTAAAAAGAGGTGCAAGGACGTGCTTTGAATCAGCTAAACTTGAATCTGAAAGGGTGAAACACGGGAAAAACGTTGAAGCCATTGCCCAGACCGGCTAAACAATCGGCGGTTCATGGAATGGCACCGGCTAAAAGCCTATGGAAACATCGGTTCCCTCTGCCAGAGTAGTTTTTTCATCCGGCCACAGTTTGGCTCTCCACGAATTGCCACCAGCGAAATGCCAGTTCCTCACCGGAGAGCCCGTTAATGAAGGGTAAAAGGGTCTAAAAAGGTCTCAAAAGCATGTACAAGCTCCAAAGACATTTGGAGAAAGTTGTACACAATAAAGTACAGATATATAACCTCCATTGTACACCAACCAATTCATTCATCAATTCAATCTTCTAGACTTCATCTTCTTCATAAAATTTTCAGTAAAATCTTTTCTCCATAGATTTGTAGAGTTAGATAGTACTTTTATTATTCTTTTTTTAACCCATTTTGGGGGAATTCCACCATTGTTGTAAGAGCTTGTGAAGAAAATCTGTGAAGCTAATGCAATGAATGTGAGGGGAATCCTCTTGGTATCTTCTCTCTATCTTTAAATATGTTTTACTAATTTTCTAGTTAGAGGCATATTAATTGTAGGTTTGTTAATTTGATTGGGATTTGATCAATTGCTCTTGGATTCTTATTGAAATTGTAGATCTATTATCTTCTCCTAAGTTATAATTGCTAAATTGATGGTTGCAAACATGAATTGTGCTTTACTTTTATTAATTTTGCTTGAGAGAGAAAGGTGAGAATTGGGTGAGAAGATAATAGTGAGGAATTGGAGTGTTTATATGTGGGATTAAGCTAGAGATAGTTAAAACCCACATGTTTTCACGACCTGAGAGTGCAACCGGATCATAAACATGGGACAAGGGACCCTGAGAGACCCCAAGTCAACCCATGGCATAAACATTCACTATCTCATTCAATAAACATGAAGGAAACATAAATATAAATCAACGGAAGTATAACTTAGCATAATAACGGATTAAACATCTGAAGTTGAATTCATGTCTAAGTCTGATAAGCCTCTAATCTGGACGAGCTGATGGGACAACATCCCCAACTTGCTCAGAAATACTGAAAGTGAAAATACGCTCAAAACAACTGATAGTCTAGTCCTCGGAGGATGAGGACTCACCAAGCAAGAAAATGCTAACTCTGATAGGCGACTACAAATGGGGCTCAACCTGAGAACCGTATCTTGCATCATGAAACGATGCAACATAGAAGGTATGCGGTCAGTACGTGGAATGTACCGAGTATGTAAGGTAAGTAAAACCTCTTGAGCAATAATAGAATTTTTAAAACAAGTCATATATATATGATAGCCTTTAAGGATAGAAAACGATCACAAACATTCATTATGAAACCATTCTTATTTAATACATGGTCATGCATGATTTAGAACATCATGACTAAATCGAATGACTCAAAGCTAAAGCATAACATTTATATCAAAAGCTGAACAATGAGTCAAACCTTGCTTTTCAAACATGTATGTATAAGATAATCATCATGAGTAATGGGTATGCGAACTCGAATGATATAGACAGTGGGAGACTCGTCACTTAACCGACATACCACAATAGAGCGTACATGGTCCCGACTATTACACTCAAGTGGGCAGAGCCGTCCATAACCTTGCCAGGGCGAGGGATGATACCATGATATCGATATCAAGCTCAAGGGACAATCGGTCCAGGGATAGCTCACAATGGAGGTCCCAATAATATAATAGAATCAACCTACGTTGGCGCGTAGTTCTTGGGCATAGGGTAGTCGAATCATAGCCCGCTCGGTGCTAGACTCTTCTCCCAAAAATATGCAATGCACTACATCATATAAATACGAATCTCAACATCGTCTAATGACGAAGCTCAACATGAAATCATGCATAACCTCAACATTGTATGAAACGAAGCTCAACATTGTCTATTACAAAGCTCATTATGAAATCATTCATACACTAAACATCATATAAATATGAAGCTCAACAATGTCGTCTCGACAAAGCTCATAATGAAATCATGCTTAGACTCAACATCATGTGAAATGAAGCTTAATGCCAACATACATCCTGATTATGAATTTCATTCATATGAGAAGCTTTACTACGATACATACCACAAGCTCAAAGAATAATGGGAGACTTTACTCCAAAAATCATGTGGTAAGCCTACGTGTGTGCACATCTGATATCCTTTATCTATCAATATAAGCTTTTTATCATCACAACTCCTTAATTCATTTAGAAACATTGTGATGAGTTTCACTCCAAAAATAGTAATAAGTCCAGTCAAGCAATCATCATTTCACCTCAACATGATATTTTCTAGCTTCCATCATGCATGGGACTATTTAATCTTCTTTGAAAAACATCATCAAAATCATCGATAAGATTAGAAACATGCTTTCCATCACCTACTTCATCATCATCACCTTATATTATGAACTACCCACGCATGGATGTTCTAGATTCAATTTTAGAAAACAATTTTTGTAAAAGAAATTAAGATAGAATCCTTCCAAGCTCGATAAATCACCAATATCAACTCAATTTATCATATTCATGAGTAGAAATATAAGAATCATGCAATTAATTGAAGACCCATACTTGATGTCACAAATGAATCACAAACTGATAGGGAATAGGCATGCGTGTGGAAGAAAGCACTCAATCATAGACTTACATACACGGGATTGAAGAATATTAACTCCTCTTAATTACGAGATAAGATTTCCCTTGAAAACCTTGAATTTCTCTCCCTTTCTTCCCTTCAAGCTCTCGCCCCTTGCATGCATGAAGAAAATGTCCAGATGGGTCTTTCTCCGCTTAAAACCCTCTATTACGAGCAGAAATAACATTTTATAGGCCCATAGAACTTAGAAATTATGGAAAAGACTCGCGAAATTGCTGAAAATAGCGTACGAGTCCTAATGGATGACCTGACGACTCATTACTAGGAGCCACGCGTCCGTTGGTTCGCTTTGTCAAGTACACTATCTAAACCGTTCTGTGAAAATTCAGCGCTTGGCTACGGCCCTCCCTAACGGAGTCGTTACAGGCCAAACGGCAGTGCCGTTAGGTACCACATCGATTACACTAGATAAGCTTCACTATCTTTCTCTAGGAACACACCACGACTTACATGACGATTCATGGTGGCCAGGCCATGAGTCGTTACATCCTTCCAAATGAGGACCTCGGAGTCCTCCATCATCCCGAGCCTTCCCCACGAGTCACTTGATGGCTCGTTTGGCCTCTACGCGAGTCATTAAGTGACCCGTTTTGCAACTTCTTTACCAACATTTTCGATTTCTCCTTATTCACTTTGAGTTTGATTCTTGAATTCTCGAGAGTATAACACGTATTCACCCATTAAAGGTCAAGGCTGAAATAGATAGTCCTTCCTCAGCTTGTGTGATTGATTACTTGACTTGGCTTTGGGGTTTGAAAGAATCCAAGGTATAGACATTTTTATGGTTGAAAAACAAGAGAGATATGATTTATCCACTACTATGTGTATGTTAATTTTGGGTCAAAGGCATTGAAGAATTTCTTGATTTAATTGTGATCTCACCTATAGAATGCCCCTAGCCTATCATTTGTGATTGCTTCATTTGGAACTCTCCAAAATTAATCGTAGTTTAAAATTAGATAGTGTTTATCCTTTTAATTTCCCACCAAGTTTACTTTTAAAATATTAAACAATTATGCGTTCTAGTTTAAATTAGTTTGTAACTTTTAAATTATCGACTCAATTATACGTGAGTTCGATCCCGACATCCATCAGATATATTTTGATACAATGACTATTTATGCTCTTTCTTAAAGAATTGTAGTTTTGAAATTATCAAAAATGGCAGCGTCGTTGGGAATTGAGTTGTTACAAGCCGTGGTTATTTATTGATTAGCTTCTAGTTTTGCATTTTTGTTTTACGTCTTATTTTTCTTTATTTTTGTTGTTTGTAGTTGTATGATGTCATCCATGGAATGAAATGAAGTTTTTTTGGTTGAAACCCTTATCATAATGACCAATGTCCCTATTATGGAGGACCACACTATTGGCAAAATTGCAAATATGCCCCGTAAGGGAGATGAGTGCACCTTCTCCTTCCCTTTGGTAGGTATAGATGCACAATATGTGGTAGTCATGAACTGTTGGAATGGATGTCTAAATTAGTTCACTTCCCACTATAATGGTTGCGGTAAATTTTTTTTCTCCCAATTTTGAAAGAAATGAAGCCATGGTAAATGAGGGAAGGAGAAATACATGTGGGCACATGAAAGCCATGCTCCAAGCCTTTCTGGAGCGGGAGCCCAATATCTTGAAAAGAATGTCAATCCCTCCATACCCATGGAATCATCAACTCGTCAGAAGAAAGCTGTTAAAACTCTAAAAGATGAAGCAAATGAGATATTGATGAGCATAAAAACAAGAAGTGAACAATGGGGCCTACTCTGACTTGATTCAGGGGAGGAAGCACAAAATGATGATGAAGAAGAGTCAAGGTGAGTGTAGAAGAAGTCATAGAGGTGTTCCAACCGACCAACATTGTAAGAATACAAGATGCCAAGGTTTAAGATGTGACACTAGAGTCTCAATTGGCATCCAAAATCACGAGTCTCCAAATGACATCCAAAAAATCACGCTCAAGGACTCTAGTGCACTTGAAGAGGAGGATGTCAAGAAAGAAGCATGCTTGAAAGGGGAGCGACTTACACTGCCCTCTTATCATTTTTGAACATTGAACTTGGTTGACAAAATTGAGACTAAGGAGACTAAGTCAATATATGAAGTTGAGGAGGAAGATAAAGGTTGCTTCATCTTAGAGTATGCCATGCCAACAGGGCCAAAGCACCTCCCCCCTTTAAGGGCCAAGAAGCACAAGATGAAATATCTATTGCTTGGTCCCTTGATTCCTACAAGACCACCCCTCAAGTGGAGTAAAAGAATGGATAAGAATCTAAGGGTGCGATTCAAATGCTCAAAGTTGAGAGAAAAGTGGTGAAGTTGATGTCGTCGAGCCAAGACGTTAACTAAGGTGCTTTCTGGGAGGCAACCCAAGTGCTTTTACTTTTGGTTTTTACTTTTTCTTTTATTTTGTTTTACTTGATGTTTGTGTTGTATTTGTTTGTGCAAGGGTGTAATAAGTATGGAATGTGATGAAGGTGAGAGAAGCCAAATTCAAAGTGAGCAACCGGCGTAAAACCTATGAAGCGTAAGTTCAAATGCACGAAATGCAGATGTCAAAAAAAATGCCTAGAAGAAAAATTGCTTAAGTAGTGGCACATCGGCGTTACACTGGAGAAACGCTGGTTTAAAGGCGCGAAATGCCATTCGAACACCGGTTATGAGCAGAAGGCCCAGGGAGTTCTTTCACCTATTCCTTCCTTACTTTATTTTACCATGCGCATCGAGGACAATGCTTTCTTTGTGTTAGGAGGTGATGGCTGAGTAGCCCACTTGTGTCTTACTTTATTTTACCATGCGCATCGAGGACAATGCCTTATTTGTGTTAGGAGGTAAAGTCTGAGTAGCCCACGTGTTAAGTGATGCACGATATGGCCCTATGATAGATTTGGTGACGTCATTCTTAAGGGAAAATCTTCATTACTTGTTCTTTTTAGTAGTATCACCTCTTTAGATAGTAGTCTTTGAATAAACTCCAAGGGTTTTATTCATACTATGGTTATTTCCCAAGGAGTATTTTCTTTATCTTTTTTTAATTGTTGAACTGGGTTGACATTTCCCAATGATAGACTGAGAGGCAACTTTCTTAAGCGAAAATGTGAAGTCTAGAGTCTTGTAGAGTCTTTTATGCACGTTTTTGATGAGGTACCAAAAACATTTCCTGTTTGGTATTGTGCATTAATTTTGAAAAGAAAAGAAGGGTATCTAAATGTGAAAATGATAACACTCTTATCATGAATTATATATTCCTTGCTTGGCTTGTTGATTTGTAACTAGATCGTTTAAATTCATCCTCTTAATGCGTAAAACGAAGTGTGTGAACTCCTTGGATTGTGATGCCTTGTGTTAGGGCTTTTGGCTTAATTCTTGTGTATGCATGATTGTCTAGAGCATGCCCTATATGGGATTCAAGGCGAAATAATAGATGTGGATGCATTAGAACATGATCTTAGGCACTCTTTTGTTAGTCACTTCACCCAAATGACCTCCTTGAACATTAATCTTTGATAGCCAACGTTTGAGCTTTGGACCCTTTCTTTGGAAACCACATTACAAGACTAATAACCATTTTTAATTCTTCTCTTTAGCACCTATCCTCCCTAATTGTAGTGATAAAATAATGAAAAAATTGGGCTTGAAGCCCATGAAATAGGTGGCAATAAGGAAATGAATGTAAGATGAGGCAAAAGCCTAAGTTTGGGGGCTTGCAACAGAAGGGGGAAAAATGAGAGCACCAATGTGAGGTAGCACCAAAATCGTGATGAAATGAATGAATCAATGGGTTGAAAGACCACAGATCATCAAAAGAGAAAGAATACTTAAAAGGTGCTATCTCTTGCATATATAAGGCTAAATGTGAAATTCACCAGCATTATAAGGTTGGCTTGCATTACACAAATGATGAAGATTATGAATAAGGAGAAGTAAGGTAGAGTGATCTCAATAAGATGATGGGATTTTACAAGTGTTTGGAAAGGCATTAGGGAGGCTTTAGTCACCAAAAGCTAAAAAAATGATCCTACCCTCACCCCTAGCCTTCAATATGACCCACAAGTCCTAATTGATTTTGAGTGTAGTAGCACTACATTAGTGGTGGTATACATGAAAGTCAAGCCTATGGGTTAATTTGGATGCACTTGAATTTCTTTGTGAGGGTGAGCACATTGGTCTTATATTATAATCTCGTTTCGTTAAATACTAAAAGAAAAATGTGTGTGGGATTCTCTCTTCTTGTGAGGGGCATCATTTCCTTGGAGTACATGCTTAAAATTTTTTTCAAAGAGAGGTATGATTAAGGCAAATGGGTAGAGAACTTTAAGGCAAGCATTGAATGTGAATTGTCAATGACTTGAGATGCTCTTTGAGCTTGTTTTGAGGAACTATGCCCCTTGTTTTAATGATATGAATGCATGAAATATATGTTTAATGATTGTGGTTACCTATTGAGCTTGTGCAACATGGGTTGAGTCTTTTATTTTTCTTGAGTTGGTGTATAATGTTTGGGTTGTCTTGAGTCTTGATGATGTTATGTACAACTACCGTAGTGCTCTAAGCTTAATCAATGTCCTCTTGTGCAAGAATATCTTGATTGGCCCTTGATGAAAAAACTCATCTATAGCATGTTATTCATTTGCTCAATTGTAAAGAATTGCATTACATGAGCACATGCAATGGTTCAAGTTTAGGGGCTTGATGAGTAAGAAATTTAGCAACTCATTAGACTCCAAATCATGAGTTTTTGCTCAGTTTCGAGTCATTTATGTGGATTTTATACCCTTTCTCATGAATTTTTTTGTAGGTACCACACATGAGTAAAAAAAGCATGAAATAGAGCAATATACATGGAATTTGAGAAGAAATTCGATGAGTTGCATATGAGAGAGAGGAGCCAAAGATAGGGTAAGTTTTGAGCTTAAAAAGAAGTGCAAGGACGTGCTTTGAATACGCTAAACGCTGATCTGGAAAAGCGAAATGCAGGTGAAACGCCAAAGCCACTACCCAGAACAGCTAAAGAACTAGAGTTTCACGGAATGGCACCGGCTAAAAGCCCATGGAACCACTGGTTCCCTCTGCCATCTTTTCATCCGGCCATAGTTTGGCTCTCCACAAATTCCCACCGGCGAAACACTGGTTCCTCGCCGGAGAGGCTGTCTAATGAATGATAAAAGGGTCCAAAAAGTTCTCAAAAGCATCTGGAAGCTCCAAGGACATTTGGGGAAAGTTGTACATAAGAAAGTACAGATATATAACCTCCATTGTACACCAACCAATTCATTCATAAATTAAATCATCTAGACTTCATCTTCTTCATAGAATATTTAGTAGAATCTTTTCTCCATATATTTGTAGAGTTAGATAGTACTTTTCTTCTTCTTTTTTACCCATTTTGGGGGAATTCCACCATTGTTGTAAGATCTTGTAAAGCAAATTTGTGAAGCTAATGCAATGAATGTGAGGGGAATCCTCTTGGTATCTTCTCTCTATCTTTAAATACGCTTTACTAATTTTCTAGCTAGAGGAATATTGATGGTGGGTTTGTTAATTTGATTGGGATTTGATCAATTACACTTGGATTCTTACTGAAATTGTAGATCTATTATCTTCTCCCAAGTTATAATTGCTAAAATTGATGGTCACAAACATGAATTGTGCTTTACTTTTCTTGCTTTTGCTTGAGACGGAAAGGTGAGATTTGGGTGAGAAGATAATAGTGAGGAATTGGAGTGTTTGTGTGTGGGATAAAGCTAGAGATAGTTAAAACCCACATGTTCACTCCATTAAGGGTCAAGGCTAGAAATAGCTAGTCCTTCCTCAAGCATGTGTGGTTGATTACTTGAATTTGATTGGGGTTTTAAAGAACCCAAGGTATAAACTTTCTTATGATTGAAAAACAAGAAAATGTGATTTATCCACTGCTATGTATGTTAATTTTGGGTCAAAGGAATTGAAGAATTTCTCGATTTAGTTGTGATCTCACCTATAGAATGCCCCTAGCTTATCACTTGTGATTGATTCAATTGGAATTCCCCTTAATTAATCCTAGTTTAAAATTAGATAGTGTTTTTCCTTTTAATTTCCCCCCAAGTTTACTTTTCAAATGTTTAACAATTATGCGTTCTAGTTTGAATTAGTTTATAACTTTTTAATTATTGACTCAATTCTCTGTGGGATTCGACCCCGACATCCGTCGGGATATTTGTTTTGATACAACGACCGTTTACGCTCTTTCGTAAAAGAGGAGTGTAGTTTTGACGTTATCAGTGGACATGATTCTACAAATAAATTTTAGTGCTACCACAAAACAAAAATTCTTTTTATGTTCTTACTAAGGGAAAATAAAAATCAACTACTATCCTTAGCTATGTAAAGAAATTCTAAATATAGGATAACAAACAATTGAAAGGTTCAGAATCTGGTAGTGGTGGTACAAGAAAGAGACCGACGAAACACAGGTGGCTACCCACAAAGCGCCACTTAACAACCCGTGCTTTCAAAAATACTGGGTGAAACGGCAGGATAAACACAGATCTGGGCAGTGACCCAAATCCTTGCATCCCGACCTACATTTCCACTAGAATTTCACCAATCCTGATGGGCAGTTCACCATTGAACGCCATTCATATCTTACTCCCTCACATGTCATTATGATTTTGTTCACTCAAGCAACTCAACAAAATAAACATGACGATTTGACCTTAAAAACGACGTCTCCCGATCATTCATCTAGCAAATCATGCCTTCTAAGCACGTGGGGTTACTAAAACTTCACCCCAACAACTATATCAAACCTACACTTTTACCAAAATAAACACTCACAATACCTATATGCAATTACTCATCATCCCCAAACTTTCCCACATAATAAGAAATACTCAAACAATGAAAAAGCACAAAATGGATAATGGGGAATATTAGTGTCAAAACTATTAGATGCACATGATTCATATTCTCAACAAAATTAATGAATTGTAGGAGCTCATGGACACATACCAATTTGATAATATGAGAAGAAGTGCAGATGGTAAAGTTTTGTGCTTGCTCAACAATGGTGATTCAAGATTGAAATTTTATGATGCTAAGAGAGAGTGTGAGTGAGTAGAAGTGAGAATGGGAGTTTATATAGGTTGAATAGAGTGAGAGTGATTGGGTATTGGACAGTTGGGTATTAATGGTGAGTTTTAATGGAGGGAAGTTCCGAAGGAGGAGAGTTGTGGGAAAGTGAAAATTAAGGGTTTGTGGGGATTTGATGAAGTGGTTGACCAGTTTTTTTTTTTGAAAACCTGGGTCCGGTTGATCAGCAGGGTGGTCAAGATTATAAATTAAATTCATACCTCTACTAGCAATGAATCGGCAGTTGCTGGTGGTACCGGTGTTTCATCGCTCCAGAGACCGATCGCCTCCACTTGTGCCCAGTTCACTGTTAGAAAGTTGTAGACAGTGAATCGCAGTTCATTTCTCCCTTCCAAGGTACATTGGTTGTAACTGGCATTGGACTAGTGATTCGCAAACTGACACCAGTATTTCATTGAGGATTCACTGGTTTACTCCTCTTTTCATTCATATTCTAGACTTCACCTACGTGTAGGTGGTGGCTCGTGCTTGAGCACCAGTGTTTCATAAGTCTTGTGCAGTAGCCCCCCTGTTTCCTTCTCCTTGTTTCTCATCCAATCCTCCTACAAAAACAAAATCAACAATGCATCAAGGTATTATAACACAAAAACTTGGGTTTCCTTCTAAGAAACACCTTATTTAATGCCATTGCTCAACAAAGGTGTTTTTCTATGGCTCATCAAGGTCGGCAACTTCCACCATGTTGGTTTCTACTGACACTCTAATATATTTTCTTACTAGTTGTCCATTCACTTTGAATCTCAACCCAACATCTCTTTCAAGCTCAACGTCTCCATTTTCAAAGACTTGAGATGCATTGAAGGGACCCGACACTTAGATTTAAGCTTTCCTTGAAGCAACCTCAGCCTAAAGTTGAAAAGAAGAACCCTATCTCCCGGAGTAAATTCCCTTTGCCAGATTTTCTTATCATTATAGTACTTCATTCGGGCTTTGTATATTGCATCATTTTCATAATCCTTCATCCTAAACTCATCCATCTCATTTAGATTTTCCACATGCCCCTAAACGGCCTTCCCCCAATCAACTTTTAAACTCTTCAAGGCCCACATGCTTTTTGCTCTAATTCTGCTGGTAAATGACAAGCGTTGCCAAAGACCAATTGATATAGGGACATTCCAATAGGAGTTTTATATGCGGTCCGATATGTCCACAAGGCGTCATCGAGTTTCCTTTCCTAGTCCATTCTATTGAGATTGAATGTCTTAGTTAAGATTGACTTGATTTCCCAATTGAAAACTTCTGCTTGGCCACTGGTCCGAGGATCATAAGGGATAGAAACTTTGTGCTTCACACCATACTTTTCTAGCATGGAACTGAATAGTCGATTGCAAAAATGTGATCCTCCATCACTAATGATAGCTCTATGAGTGTCGAACCGTGAGAAGATGTGCTTCTTCAAGAAGGCTGTTATGCTCCTCCCTCATTTTTGCATAACGCCAAAGCTTCCACCCATTTAGATGCATAATCAATAGCCACCAGAATGTAGGTGTTTCCATAAAAGCTCACAAAAGGGCCTATAAAATCGATTCCCTGTACATCAAACAATTCCACCTCTAGGATTGGTGTTAATGGAAGTTCATGTCTCCTCAAAATACTTCTTCTTCATTGACATCTATCACACTACTTAACATAGTCAAGGGCATCCTAATGGAGATTAAGCCAAAAAAGTCCACACTGTAGCACTTTTGTCGCAACCCTAACACTCCCATATTGATCCCCGACCGTTGACGAATGACAAGCCTAAAAATTGGCATAATATCAACCACTAGGACACATCTCAAAAATATACCATCAACACAACTGTGGAAGAGGTATGGATCATCCCAATAATACTTCAGAACATTATGCATGAATGTTTTCTTCTAGTGAAAGTCAACCCTTCGGGTGTGATGTTCCTCGCCAAGTAATTAGCAAAATCTGCAAACCAAGGTGTCAAGTCATGGGATGCAGCCAAAATATGCTCATCGGGGAATTCATCATTAATCTCTTCATGTACCCCTGACTTACCATCTGTCTCTAAGAGAGAGAGATGGTTAGCTGCCCGATTCTCAAATCCCTTTCGGTCCTTTACTTCAAAATCAAATTCTTGTAGCAAAAGGACACACCTAATATGCTCGGGTTTACAATATTTCTTTTCCATTAAGACTCTAAGTTTAGCATGGTCTGTGTGCACCACCACCATGGTCCCTAGTAAGTATGCCCGAAAATTTTCAAACGTAAACATTACTGCGAGCATCTCTTGTTTTATCACTGTGTAGTTTTCTTGTGCATCATTCAAGTCTTTGCTAGCATAGTAAATGGGGTGGAAAATCTTTTCCTTATTCTTTCAATCAACTGCCCCTAATTCTACACCACTAGTGTATCACATTCATTCAAAGGATTTAGACCAGTATGGTGCAGTGATGATTAGAGCGGATACAAGCTTCTCTTTCAATTCCATAAAATCCCTTATACAATCCCCATCAAAATTAAACTTTGCATCTTTTTCCAAATAATAAAGGATGTTCTACCTTGGAGATGTCCTTAATAAAATGGAGGTAAATCCCACATCTCCCAAAAAATTCCTAATTCCCTTCACAGTTTTTGACGGAGGTAAATGGGCAATGGAATTAATTTTAGCTTTATCTACCTCAATCCCTATCATGACCCGAACATAGACATAGATCGTAACACAAGACAAGGAGCCCCGAGAGACTCCAAGTCGACCTATGGAGTGAACGTTCATCTAACTTCATATCATCAAACGGAATACTTAACATATCAACATATTGGAAGCATGAACATAACATAGCATATCATGATAATTGGTATGGACTAAATACATAACAGCAACTAAAACAAAAAGAAAATGTCAATTTCTGAATGAAATGGTCCTCAGAGAATGAAGACTCACCAACAAGCTAGATGCAAAACTCCGTAACAAGCTATTAACAATGTTGGATCTGAAGATCAGAGCCTGTATCATAAAAGTATACATCATAGAGTATGCGGTCAGTACGTGGAATGTACTGAGTATGCAAGGTAAGTAAAAAGGATATTTAAAAATACATAAAAGCTCATAAATGATCATAATATAAGGACGTCATGCCCGTATCATAAATATTATAAGATAACATAAGGCTCAAGATCTTTAAATCATTCGTAAACAATTCATTGTCATAATCATAAGAGAAACTTTATCAAATCATCACTTGAGCCAATAACATAAACATAAAAATGCATAAAATATGTGAAAGAATGGGAGGACTTATCAGAACCCACACAATCATGATAGAGCCTTCATGATGCCCCAACTATCTCATTCAAGTGGGCAGAGTCGCCCCTGGCTTGCCAGGCGAGGGCCGTGCATTATGTGTTTTCACAAAATAGGGGATCATTATCATTGTAATGTATCAATATAAACCTACAGTGGCATGTAGTTATGAGACACTGGCATTGTCCTTTGAACGTCGGGCTGCTCAATGCTAGATACGGCTCCTAAAAACATGCACATTATGATCATGTATAAATCAATAACATCATTCATTAAGTATCTATGATTGAGTCTAAGCACTCTAAGCTGAGTTCAAGTTGAGTTAAGCTTTATAAAGTTAATATAAGTACTTATGTGGAGTCCATCTATTCAAAAGCTGGGTCTAAGTATCTAGAGTTGGTTTAAATAATTTGTAAGCGAGGTCCAGTGTCATATTCCTCAATTATCATGTTCGTTGTTAAGCTTTCAAGTCAACTTATGTTTTATGTCCCCTCATATAAGTTTCTAGAGGCATGATATTTAGTTGGTCCTTCAAGTTGGATCCGATATTTGAGTCAGTTGCTTTCCATTGTTGATTTAGTTACATTACATTTTTCAGTTGGTCCTCCGAGTTGGACCCATTATCTGAGTCAGATATATATTGAATTATTCAGCTGCTGGTCTCAGTATTAGTTTTCTCATCAGCATGATTTGCATTTGATTACTATATGCCTTCTCTCGTTCAAGTATTAGATGGCTGATTGTGTGATGTCGCAGGAGCGATGTCGCACGCCTTCTCTAGTCTGAGTATCAGATGGCTGAATGTGAGAGAAAATATGTATAAAATCTTGGTCCAAGTATCAGGTCGGCCATAAAGTCCTGGTCCAAGTATCAGGTAACTCTTAAAGTGCTGGTCCAAGAATCAGGCAGCCATACTTAAATACTAGTCCAAGTATCAGGTAGCCACCGAGTCGATTCTCATAAACTCCAGTCCTAGTCTCAGTGTTGGCATATAAGTCAGTTATGTTATGTGCATGCACAGATTTTTCTTATAGGGTAGTCAGGTACAGAGTTACATATTATCTCTCAGTACCCTATCTTATGAGTTATATTCAGCTGTTGTTTTCCATAATTTATGTTAACAGGTTCCAGAGTGTCAGGTTTTAGCTATTTCCCTTCTCTGGTTCATTATCTTTGGCATTGCTTATTACAGCTTTAAGTCTTACATACTAGTGCATTTCTTTGTACTAACGTCCCTTCGCCTGGGGACCCTGCAATCATGCTGCAGGTGCAAGTTTGAGCTTAGATCAACCAATTCAGTAGGAGCTCAGATCCAGCATAGAGTTTGTATACTCTCCTCTTTTAGAAGCCTATGTTTGGTTTGGTCATTCTTAGTTTTGTTGTACAGATAGGTAGGTCGGGGCCCTATCCCGTGCATTCAGTATTATTTTACTCTTTTAGAGGCTTTTGTGGACTAGTTGTGCAGTTGTTCAGTTCCAATATGTTTTGCGGCGAAGCTAGCTTTTCGCAGTTCTTTTCACATATTATTGTGGCCTTGTTGGCATTCTATCTTTTCATGTTTGTTGATACTTGGTCGGTCCATATATATTTATAGTTGACTGTGATAGGTGGCCATATGGCTTAAGGGTTACAGTTTAGACACTATATAGCCGGTTTCTCGATCTTTTTGGAATAGAGTGCCAATCGCGCCCTAACCCTATTTTGGTGCGTGACATATGTATTAAAAGTAAAACATGATACAAAGATGATATTTTGAAATCATGAATATAAAACAAGGTAGAACATGAGAGTTAGGGCAACATGCTAAAAGCCGTATCCTTGAAATATTTATACTTATGAGATATTCATCGTAAGCTTAAACATAATTACCCAAGGTTTAGAAATAGAAATCATGTAATGTTCCATACATGAAATCACATGTAAGAACTCATAAACTGATCTATGGGTCAAATATGCTATAAAACATAATATCATAAGATACGAACGTAAGTAAATGAAAACATGTAAAACAATGGGAGACTCATCATAACCGACACCATCAGGATAGAGCTTATGTGATGCCTGAACTATCTCTCTCATGTGGGCAAAGTCATCCTAAGCCTTTCTAGGATAAAGAACAATGGATGTGAGATTTCACTTGTGTGCCCTCAGGAGGGAGAAACACTCTCTCTAGAGGTCCCAAATAAGAATATATACCTATGGCGGCACATACTTATGAGACCTGGGTCCTTGGAATCCCTAGCCTACTCGGTTCTAGACACTACTCTCAAAATAGGTATACAACTCATAATTATATTCTCAAAAGATAGCTTAAATCGCATATTGGGAGTCTTGACTCCAAAATATAACTTTAACTTATCTTGAAAGTTGTGGCTAGAAATCATGGTAAAACATGATTAAATTTACATGGGCTTGCTCAAATCATAAAATCATGCATACTTAAAATAAGCTTCATAATCCAAAATAATGGAATCGTATGTTTACGAATTCATAAACATTCATGCATACTTTGATAATTCATGATACTTGAAATCATGGGTTCATAAGCTTGAAATTCATAAATCATGCATAATAGGGAATAATCTTCATAAAATTGAAATCCTGAATTAATAAGTGAATTGAGAGTCAAGTTTTCCCTAATAGACATAAATCATCAATTGAATATGAGATACCTATACCCATAGAGATATCATGGATAATTTTATGGAATTGGGTTAGGCCCTTGAACATTACCATTTTGAATTGAGGAATAGAGATCATGAGATTGAGCTTAAAAAGGGCATGAGGGTGGAAGAATTCCCTCATTCATAACCCTACATACCTAGGCTTGATGAGACTCTTGCTAAGATTTGATGCCCAAGAGAAATTTGAGATGAAGAATTGAGAAATTATGTCTTCCTTGAGAGTTTGATCTTTACCAACCTTGGTATACGAGAGGAGTGAGGAATAAGCTAAGTAAAGCCCTTAATTACACCCTTAAGGATACCCAAAATGACGTCATTTAGGGATTGGATGCTTGGGGAATTACAAAATTGACCCTGAAAAATGGGGCAGGACTGAATCACTAAACGATCTGATGGTGGCGGTGATGGGCCGTCACTCGCCCGACGGTCCATTAATAAGCTCAAATAGCACCCCTGAAGAAGTATAATGTGGACATTTCAATAAAGAACCCAACTAGGTTGGGGTCGATCCCCCAAGGAAGATGCTCAATATATAGACTAATTCTAGTATTCATACTTTTAGCTCAATTATTTCAAAACTAGTGGGTTTCGAAAGGTAAACAAGTAACAGTGTTGTAAATTAATGTTGTGATAAAGTTTATGCAAATAACTAGGGAAGTTTCCCCATGGATGCATAACTACGTGAGGTTATTACACAAGTGATCTATCCCAATACTTAGCCTGTAGAACTAATAAAATAAGTTCATCCAAATGACGTATTCATCCATATTGGATGAATATGCTCAATTATCGGATTAGGTCTCTTGAGTGATTTAACTTTTCCCTTTATCAATTTTTCCCAAATTGACTATCCTGTGACCACAACTCAAGTTATTCAATGAAATTGAAGTTCAAGGATTTGTTGTACATCTCTTTTCCTAATCACTACTTCTCTAGGTTCATTAGAGAATACGGGCAAGTCCTCACATTGTGCACCATTAAGAAACATTTATGATGAATAGATGAACAAAACAATTATTCGTATTAGTTTAGAATCAGTTTATGATAACCCTAGTTAGTTATACTACCATGGTTTCCACAACCCTAGTTGTGAAAGGTTTAACTACTCATATTTCCAAGAAGGAAACTAGATTTAACAAAAGAAAACATAAATAACAACATAGAATGATGATGTATGAAAAACCCAATTGATAATTCCACAATCAAACTATGAACAAGTCATGAACAATGATGAATTCTCCCAAGTAATTTGTGTATTTGATCACCTAGTTATGTTAGGAGGCTCACAAATCACACTTATAGGGCAAAGTATCTGTCTCCCTAAGAAAAATAACCTAAAAAGTATTTATATAAATATGAAAACCCTTTCCTAAATTAATAGGGAATCTGTTGACGCCACTACCTATGAGTCATAGTTCAAAACCACGAGTCTTAGGAGGCTTCCGTGATGTGAATCTAAAGCTTCTGTCTTCCCAGGTACGGAAAGTTGGTACGACTCATAGATAGTTGCTATCAGCCACAAGTGACTATTATGGACAGGGCTTTTAAAATCTGGCATCCTCTGAATCTTACCACGAGTCCTTGGCATGATTCGTACCTTGGTGTTATGACTCGTGGAATCTACTCATACTTTGGCATCTACTAGTTCACATATTCTATGAATTTTTCCACGACTCCTTAGTATGGTTTGTATGTAGCCATTAAGGTTTGGAACTTCCATTTGTACTAGGATCTTCTACAATTGCACCTCCTCTGATGTTTTCACGATTCCTTGGTACGACTCATATCACATGTTTTACATTGGCCCAATACTTGTGTATTTTTTCTTTGAAATTCTATTATGCGTACTAGGTATGGCTCGTTCAAGGATGGTACAACTCGTACTGAGACCTATAGCAAGCTATTTTTCTATATTTTTCTCACCTTTTCCAGAATCCAACCCAAGCCTAATTTCCCTAAAAACAAAGTAAAAGTACCTTATATCTATATAAACGACATATTTTCTATGTTTTATGCATTGAAAGTTTCTTAATATTGACAAAATGCAATGCATATATATTGGCAGAATGCAATGCAATCGATGTAACCTCACAACAAATGAAGTCCCAAACACTTACAGTGATGTGTATATATGTGTGTTTGTATAT
>JACEIK010002977.1:46356-62078 GCA_018107945.1 Datura stramonium
TATAGTATCTTTTGCTATAGTAGAAGTGCTACAATAAATTTCAGTATGAACAATATATGCTATAGTAATCTGCAGGAAAGTATTTTGCTAATGTCAGCTTTGATAATTTCATGTTGTTGTCATCTTGATCATTCTTTAAGAAAATCAGGATGTTTTTCTTCATGTCTGATAAGAAATTTTTCGACGCGCGATAGTCGATGCACAGTCGCAATGATCCATCATGCTTCTTTTAGGGGCGTCTATCAGTTGGGAAGCTAGACATCAAGTAAGTGGTTTGATGAGGATAACGCGGATGTTTGAGAATGCTGACTGGGAACATTAGCCTTAATTTGTTGAAAAATCTTCTCCATATGCTGGATAAAATTTCCTTTGCTGTTAAAGCTAGCTAGTTGTGCTGTTGCAATAAATTTCTTCTGTAAAAATGAGAATATGCAGCATCTGTAGGAGATAGATTCCATGGATTATTCAGGAAATATTTTTCGACTACTAGCACATAAGACTTGGATGAGTTCAATTCTTATGCCACTTGGAATAGCCTTTGAGGGATATCCATTGTAATCCCTTATGCCGTTTCGACTTGAGAAAGACAACTTTTTGGGAGTAGATCCATGGAATATGAAACCTATGAGAGAATTGGAGCAACATAGGCACCTAATATTGATTGAAAAATCTATGATAAAAATACTGACAGTCTTTTGTATTTGGCAGGGTATATGCTCCATTCTTTGGGTGAGATTATTTTATTAATCCACATTGTAGTATGGGTATCATAAGTCTAGGTTTATATATTCTTGTAACGTGTGAATAAGCGGGATCTGTTATTTGCAAGAACGAATTCATAAAACTTTTGAGTATAAGCAGGAGTACTTTTTTGTAAAAAAAATTGGCAAAAGGGCTAAATAATTGTCTGGCTACTTCCTAGGGTTAGTATGCCAAAATTTTGGCTCAATTTGGATACTGATTCCTCAAAGAAGGATTCAGATGAAGAAGAAATAGATTGTGGCATTAGTGAAGAAAGTGTCTGGTTGGATACTATGTACCATGTCGGTGCTCTGTGGGATGTTGGAGGAGAACTCAACGTGTGAAATGGGGCTTTTTGCCTCCATTGATTTTCTTGTGGTTCTTTTAACATACACAGACGTGAAGAGGATGTGTGGCTCTGAATTACCATATTGGAACAAATATCTAAAAATAAGAGATATTATTGTCTTATTTGTTCTGTTAATACATGTCATAGTAGTTGCATATATCCCATGAGTTAACTTTATTGTTTGAAATCTTCATTTGTCCGAGGAGCAGATAAGGTTTAAGCTAGTTGAGATTCTTCTTCTTTTAAAATTAAATTTGCCAAATTTTTTGGATTGGAGATTGAAATTGGTTTTGTATTTTCTAGAAGATATGACTGGGGAACTTCTGTCATGGCATAATCCGCTAGAGTTTGATATTCAGATAAATTAGAGGGCAGAACCAACCATATGCATAATATATAATAAATGTAAAAATAAAAATATATTACATAAAAAGATTCAAAATATTTCCTTGTTAGAAGGAAATCTATTCAAAATATCAATAATATTGTAAGATTTTGCTAATTAGGGATGAGAAAAAACATTAGAGGAAGATATGGAAGGTTTATCTAGAGCCTCTTTAAATTGTTCTAGATAATATCTCTTTTTATCTGAATCATGTAAATTGCTTATAATTTTCAGGAGGAGATCTTGTTCATTGAAGAGAACATTGATCTCAAGTTGACTACTTTGGTCTTCTTGGTCAGACTGGGAGGACTCTAAGTCATTTTTCAATTTGGTTAAAATCTTATTCGAATTTATTATCGGCACTATTAGAATTTTCACTTTCTTCAAGTAAAAGGTGTTGTATCTAATTGAGGACAGATTCATCTAGATTAAGATTTCTAACTATTTGGAGAATTTTTAATATTTGATAATATGACCAGGTATTTGACACCTGTAACATTTGACATTGCTGGTAGCAGGAAGAGATGGCTTGTTAGTTGTGTGCCGGTATTTTGGAGGAGAAAATTTTGATTTTTTAAACTTGGGAAGATAAGTTCTAGAGTGTGGAGACTTCCTTTATAGGAGCTGATTTTCTATGAGTTTGTATCCTACAAGGGGGTAGGCCAAATTGTTCATAGAAACTTCCTATATTGATTTTCTAAACCTGGGAATATAAGTTCTAGAGTGTTGAGTTTTTATCCTACTTATCCCAATTCTACAAATCGTCTATAAAGTGGAACAACAAGTCATTGCTGATGAGATTGGGGATTTGGACAATAAGGTCCAGTGAACTTTTTGACATAGTCCTGCATGCTTTCTGTCTGCTTCAACTCTATGTTTGTGTCTTGCTTCGTACAATATATTATTTGGAAAGAACTAATGCTTGAACTTGGCCTTAAATTGATCCCACATATTGTAATACTCCGAAAGTGCCTAAGACTAGACTTGAAAAGTTGAAATGAAAACAACAAAAAAAAATCTGAGATTTCTCTCAGAACGACTCGTGGTACGGGTCGTTGGTGGGTCTAACGAGCCATTGGAGGCACTCGTGGTGAGGGTCTACAGAAGTGAACTTAGAAGTAACGGGTCTAAGGATGATCCGTTTGTTGTTATAACGAGTCATGGTAAGGGGGTCATTGTGAGGGTGGTTCTTTTCAAGGTGGTCGGCACGAGTCATGGCATGACCCGTTGTATGAGACAATGAGTAGTCGTATGGTTATGTTGGGAGGATTTCCATAAAGTGAGCAATGATGACATGGATGGAAACGACGAGTCATTGGAAGTAGTAACAACTCATCCTGTCCGATTGTGGTAGCAGACTTGAGTCTGGAAAATGGACTAAAACAATAAGCAGAGTAATGACTCGTTGGAGCTCAGGATAACTCGTTGTATTGGTCGTTGCTTCGGACAGTAGCCAAATTCCTGCGAATTTAGTAAGGATAAATCTGTAACTTCTAAGCTCTTAAGACCTAAACTACGTCGTTTTAAACTCAGGTAAGTGTGTTTTAAGAGGTTTTAACTAATTCTAAACCTAATCATCTCCATGCATGCAAGCTTGGTAGTTTCTAAGAGTGATTAAGCTTAGGATTCATCAAGTTCTTTCCCAAATTCCTTTGGACATTCAAGAGAGTTGTGTAATCAGAATTGTTCAGGTATATGGGATTATGAATAGGTGTATCCATCCACTCCCATGCCCAATCCTTCTTCAATTTTATATGAATTTTAAGTTGATGAATCTATGGGGTTTTAACCCAACTTCTGAATTCTCTAATTATCTATCATGGGTATTCTCTATTCATGTTTCTATTATTGAATTATGATTCATGGACACGTTTTATAATGTTTTTAATCACAAATTATGATTTCAAAGCTTTAAAAATAAGATGCCAATTTATGAAAGTTCATGAAAAGATGAGATTATGATCTATGCTTCTAGTTATGATGAGATGTTCATGATGAAAGTATGATTTCGAATTACTCATGTCTATGTTCATGTTTTGAGTAATCAAAGTCTACTTCAAGCATGTTTAAATATTGGGCAAACCCATATGATCAAGTATGTTTCAGGATTTGTCTAAGTTTCATGTTATTAGCTTACCCCATGGTTTTGATGTCTAGACTCTCACTCTTGTTCAGCTTGTGGTATGATTTGAGCCAAGGCTCCTCATGTTATGATTTCAGATTATGCATGCATGTTTATTATTCAGCTTCATCACTAGATGATGATTCAGCTTTGTTGAAAAATGATGGAGAGTATATGCATATTTTTGAGAGTAGTGTCTAATACCGAGTAGGATAAGGGTGAGTCAACCCTATACCTCAGAACTACGTGCCAACGTAGATATGTTCAGATTATTTGGGACCTCCCTTGTGAACTTCCCCTGCCCCTAAGGGGGCTTCAGTTTGATATCAATATCATCGTAGTGTCCTTAGCTCTGGCAAGACTTTGGACGACTTTGCACACTTGAGTGTAATAGGTGGGACTACGTAGGCTTTATCATGGTAATGTCGGTTATATGACGAGTCCCTTATTGTTCCTCGTGATTTCAATTATGCATGTGCATCAGTTAAGATATTATGTTTTCAGCAGGTTTGACCCAATGTTCAGTTTTACTTATGATTATCAAATTTCAGCTTTGGGTCATTCGATTCAGTTATGATATTCAGTTATGTTTAAGTCATGTTTTCAGATAATAACATGCAAGCCCTACTCTCAGAATCTTATGATGAAATATTTATGATATGCATGATCTCTAATTTTACTTACTTAGCGATTTTACTTACCTTGCATAATCGGTACATTCCACATACTAATTGTATACTCTATATTGTATCATTTTATGATACAGGCTCAGACATTCAGGCTCAGTCCCGCCGATAGCCAAATCTTCAGTGCTAGCATCTCCCAATTAGAGTTGGTGAGTCCTAATCTTTCGAGGACCCTTCTTATCAGTTATATTCAGTACTTTCAGTTTCAGACTTTAGTGAGTTAGTTGGGGTCTTGTCCCATCAACTCATCAGTAGTAGAGGCTTATCAGACATAGTATGTATTCAGCTTCAAATTTGTGTTATGTATTAAGATGTTCAGATGTTATGAGATTTTCATACTTCCACTATGTTATATGTTAGATTTCCGCATTTAAAATGTTGAGCTTAGATGTTATGTTCATGCCATGATCGACTTGGAGCCTCTCAGAGTTCTTTGTCTCGTGTCTCGATTCGGGCCTATGTTTGGATTATGACAAACTTGGTATCAGAGCATTAGGTTTTGAAGTGTCCTAAGGTGTCAAAAAGTCGCGTTAAGTAGATTATTTTTCAAGGGTGTGAAGCGTGTCACACTTATGACGAAGAGGCTACGAAACATTTAGGAAATATTCCCTTCTTTCATGATCTATGTCGTGCGATGAAATATCTCTCTATCCTTCTAACTCGTTCTATACGCGTTTGCAAAATCATACCTCATTTTCGAGTTAACGGAAGAAGGAATGAAAAGGAAACGACCACGAGAATAACAATGGGGATGGGCACCAGCAGGTCCCACCAGCCCCCGTGGATCATGTGCCTGAGTAAGTGGCCCATGCAGAGTTTAGGGCTGCCATTCAAATGTCCCTAAGAATGGGAATGCAGCAACAACGAGAGTTAGAGATTTTATGAGGATGAACCCTCTGGAGTTTCTCGAATCAAAGGTGGACGACGATCCATATGAGTTTATTGATGAAGTGCTGAAAATCACCTAGATCATGGGGGTGACCTGGGAGGAGTGCGTGCGTTTAGCCTCGTATCAGTTAAAAGGGGTTGCGCATATCTGGTTCAGGCAATGGAAGGATAGTAGGACAGTTAGAGCAGGCCCCATTGGTTGGGATGAGTTCTATACCGCATTTTTGGATCGGTGCTTCCCTCGTGAGATAAGGGAGATTAAAGCAGCTGAGTTCTTGAACCTAAGGCAGGGTAACATGACGGTTCAGGAGTATGCTTTGGAGTTCACTCATTTGTCCAAATGTGCACTTGAGATGGTGACAGATCAGAAAGCCCGAGTAAGTCGGTTCGTGCATAGGATAGTATACTATTTGGTCAAGGATTGCCAGATCATGATGCTTCATCAGGACATTGACTTCCCCCGAATAGTTTTGTACGTACAACAGATAGAGGCGGTGCAGGTAAGTGAGCGGGAGAGAGAGGCCAAGAGGGCCAACACTGATGGCTTTGGATTCTCCCAGTAGAGATCTAGTGGTGGGCACTGTCAGCAGTTCCACCAGAGATCATGAGCCCCAGCACCGTCAGCTATGAGTGTGCCATCCAGATCTAGGTGCGATCAAAGGGGACGAATATCAGGCTCTCGAGGTCAGGGGAGAAGACCCACAGAGTCCATCATCCCACAGTGTGACAGGTGTGGATAGAGACACACCGATCAATGTTTAGCCGGTTCAGGTGTTTGTTTTGCGTGTGGGAAGCCCGAACATATGCTCAGAGATTATCCAGCAGCCAGACAGGGCCATAACAGGGGCTGAGGCCCAGCCACTAGCTCAACATCCCCACCAGCATGCTCAACTCAGCATGGTGTATCCACTAGTGTAGGTGGTGGTCAATGCCAGACCAGTTTCTATGCCCTAGTATCTCATCAGGATAGGAGGTCTCCTTAGATGTAATCACTGGTATGTTATGAGTATTACACCTTGATGTATATGCTTTGTTAGATCCAGGGGATACTTTATCTTTTGTGACGCCCTATGTTGCTAATAGTTTCGGAGTCAACCTCAAAATTCTATTAGAACCCTTCTCAGTCTCTATCCAGTCAGTGATTCAAATATAGCTCGACGGGTCTATAAAAATTGCCCTGTAATAGTCCTTTAGAGATTCACCTCAGCAGATTTAGTAGAGTTAGCCATGAAAGACTTTGATGTTATTTTTGGCATGGATTGGATACATGCATATTATGCCTCGGTAAATTGTAGAACTCATGCAGTAGAGTTTTGATTTCTGGGTGAGCCAATCCTAGAATGGAAGGCTAGTTTAGTTGTGCCTATAGGTCGCTTCATTTCCTACCTTAAGGCCAGAAAGATGATTTCTAAGGATTGCGTGTATCATCTAGTTAGGGTTAAGAATGTTACATCTGAAACCCCGACTATCTAGTCAGTTCCTGTAGTGTGCGAATATTCAAAAGTGTTTTCAGATGATTTACTGGGAATTCCTCCCAAGCGGGAGATCTATTTTGGTATTGACCTTCTTCCCGATACGCAACCTATATCTATTCCTTCTTATAGAATGGCCTCAGCCGAGCTAAAGGAGTTGAAGTACCTCTTAGACAAGGGCTTCATTAGACCTAGCAAATCCGCGCGGGGTGCACCAGTTCTCATTGTCCGAAAGAAAGATGGTTCCCCTCATATGTGCATTGATTACCGACAATTGAACAAGGTTACCATCAAGAACAGGTATCCCCTCCCCAGGATTGATGATTTATTTTACTAGCTTTAGGATGCTAAATGTTTCTCAAAGATAGACCTCAGATTCGGACACCATCAACTCAGGGTACGGGAGAGTGACATTCCGAAGACAACCTTCAGGACTCGGTATGGTCACTACGAGTTTGTAGTTATTTCTTTTGTCCTAACGAATGCTCCTGCAATTTTTATGGATTTGACGAATAGGGTGTTCAAGCCATATTTGGATATGTTCGTGATTGTGTTCATATATGATACTCTCATACGTTAGAGAAGGTGGTTGGAGCTTCGGATTCCAGAGGCTGTAGAAACGGCCGATACTACTGAGGGGGTAGCCACTCCCCGTATTGATACACCACTGAGTGTGTCGACCACCACCAGCGCCACCATTGCAGCGAAGGTACCTCCTCCGTAGGACGTGCTTAGTGCGCCGCAGATATGTTCCCTTCCCTCTGCTTTACATTTTATGCTTAGGGGATGAAGCATGCTTTTCAAAAAGGGGAGGGAGTGTACTTGTAATTTTTGAATTTTTGATTCATCTGAGGGTTTTTCTTATCGTATTTCTTTTCCTTTGGGAATGCTATCTAGTAGAACCAGCATGTTTAGAATTTTATATTTGTGATTTTTGTTTAATTAGAAAGTATCTTAGGAGTACTCAGCCAATAAATTGCACTAGTTTTAAATTTGTATAAAAAAATTAACCCTATTTAAAATCTTTGATGATTAGTTGTGTACTTGTGATTGCAAAGCATGATTTCTGTAGATCTTTTTATGTCATTTAGTATATTAGCATGTATATTTTTTGTTACGCCATGTATAAACTGGACAGGTAGAGTGAATGCAACACATGTACCATGAGTGAGTGAGTTCTGATATCTAGTTCAATATTGCGTAGAGGATCTAGAACTTACCCGGTTGGTTTGTACATAGGTTTTAGGATCGTTGGTTAGGAAAGGATCATAGGACATTTTTGTTTAGCCCATTTTTAGCTTAAATGACCCTACCAAAAATGATATGATTCCCTTGATCCCGATTTTGAACCTCAAATAGATCATTTTTCTTTGATTAACCAATTAACCATACCCATTTTATAATGAACCTGTTTTTACCCTGGTCTCTCCTTGGACATTCTGAACCTCAACATAAGCAAAATGTCTAAGCTGAGGGTGGCTAGAGTAGGGGTGCATAAATAATGGGAAGGTGAAAAAGGAAGAGAAAAAGAAAAATGTATAAAATGAGGTGTGGTGTGACAAAAGAAAAAGAAAAAGAAAATACAAAAAGAGAATGAAGCATTAAAAGCTTGAAAAAATACACCACACTTATACAAGTGCATAAAAAAGGTAAAAAAAAAGGGAGGAAAAAGTGAAAAAAGCAAAAAGGGTGAAAAAGTGAAAAAAATTAGAGCCACATGTATATAGTGCCAATGAAGGGTTTAGTCACTAAAAAAGATCTCATATCTACCATAACCGGCGCGAAAGACAATATTACAAGCCAAAGTAATTCCAATAGTGATCCTACTTAACCATCTGAAAAATCGAAGTAGAGAAAACAAGGGCAAGCCTATGGTATTTGATATGCAGTATTTGGAACTTCTTTGTGAGAGTGAGAGTCTTACTTGATTAGTCCCATGTTTCATATTTTACTATATCTGTGAGGGGGGGACTTCATTTGCTATAAGGGTACATGGTTTGTGTTTAAATCTACCAGTAATCTGTGTAAAAAGCATTGGTGATGACTTGACTACCTGTTAATAGTTATATGACATATCTTGATCCTTGTTTATCATGTGTAGTGGTTTCTTGATGTGCATGTGCTTATTTGATTCATAAGAAAAAGGGTCGAAAGTTTTTTTGAGTTTATAGTGCAAGTTTTATTTGATGTTGGTTGTAGTATCCTAAGTTTATTAGGTATGTTTATATGGATATGAGGCACTTTTACTTTGATTTCAGAAAAAATAAGTGTTGGAGCAAAAATGTGCAAAAAAAGCCTAAAAATGCAGAAAATCAGCCAAGAACAGGTCTCAATACGAGCCGTACCTTGATTGTACGAGTCGTATTGAGAACCGTAGTGAAAGTCAGAAGGTTGAATTAAGAGGAATTCAACATACGACCCTTAGTACAAGCCATACCAAGATTGTATGAGCCGTAACTAAAGTCATGGAATTATTCAGAGAATTTTGCACGACGGCAGTCTCTTGGTATGGATAGACTCAAGGATCGTAGCACCAACATACGACCCGTATCATGATCCGTGGTGAGATTCAAAAGATTCTTCAATACTTGACAGAACTTCAGACACAAAAAACAGTACGAGTCATACCACAACACTCGTGGTAAACTTCAAAAGATGTCAGAGTTCTCAGGGCCAAACCACGGAAGCATTATACGACTCGTAGGACTGTGGTACGAGTTATACCAACCTGCCAAAATTTAGACAAATCTGCAGTAGCCAAGGACGTACGAGAAGAAGCTACGACCCGTACAATCCTGCTATGGGTCATAAGTTCAATCGTGACATAGTCGGCGCCAGATATGAAAAATTCCCTGTTAGCTTAGGAAAATATTTTTAATGTCTGTATAAATATCTTTTATATTCTATTTTAGAAAAGAGAACATAGAAACGAAGTAGTAGACATGTGAAGAATAATATTTGTGAATTTCTATCAAGTTTTGGAGAGCAATTCTTGGAATCAAATTCTTGAATTCCTACATTGTTCTTGAGATTATTCTTTGATATTCAGATTTGGTTTTCTTCCAATTATTGTTGTAAGTATTTAATTATGTGTTTGTCTATGAATGCAAATTATAATCTTACAACCATGAGAGGCTAAAACCTCCACAACTAGGGGTTATGAGAACCATGGTGGATTAACAAAATAGAGTTACACAAAAGTGATTCAAAACTAATGCAAAACGCTCGTATTGTATTCTCTTCATCTTTAAACGTTTCTTAATAGTGTACAATATTAGGACTTGCCCGAATTCTTTACATGCTTGAACCTAGAGAAGTAGAGATTAGGAAAAGAGAATTACAACAAAGCCTTGGTCTTTATGATCATTGTATTAACTTGAGTTGTGTTCGCGGGATAGTTATAATTGGAACATATTGATAACGGTTAGTTTGAAATCGCTCATGTGATTGAGTATAGTCATCCAATAGGGACGAACCAGTCATTTGAATGAATCCTAGTTATCATTTCTACAAGTAAACATTGGGATTGGATCACGTGCGTGTACTCAAATTAGTTATAAACCCATGGGGAACACTTACCCTAGTTGTTTGAAAATCTTGATTTAAATCACAAATATAATCTTGTTTGAATATTGTTTTCTTTGAAACCTCCCAATTTGGAGATAACTCACCAACAAGTTCAATTATCGGCATTAGTCTAGATCTTACCCTATTCCATGTGGGTTCGACCCTAACCTCTTAATTGGGTTCTTTATTGACAACGCCCGCTTCATATTCTATCAGAAAGTGTGAGTTTGAGCATTATCAACCGACATATAACCACGTGAGCTAAACATGAATTCCGATGTATACATCTCATCGGTGAAAGCCCACTGTACCTTGCTAGGGTATAGTGGCTAAGCTAGATGATCACCGTCTGAGGCACATTCGGGCTAATAACCTATGTTGGAAACGTAGTTCTTGGAACTGGGTGCGCCAAACGTCGACATGCTTGATGCTAATTCCTACTCCCACTAGAAATCCTAACCATGAATGCTAGGCTAATAGCTCGAACCTGATGTCCTAAGACTTAAATCAAGAATACTTATCTGGAAGTACCCTGAGAGCCTGAAGGACCTAATAACTGAAACTGATTATTCTAAGACTGGCCAGAACTGTCTTATCTAAAAGCATTATAACCTTCTAAAGAACAACCCGATGACTGATAACTGAGACTACAGAGTTTTACTGAACTCCTCAAGAGATTGAATATAGTCAAACTGAATAGATGACATTTTTGTAAGGCGTTGAGAGAGCTAAGTACTGACTGAGACTGAACAAGCAATAGTCAAATTGTTATCACATAACTATACTATCATGGTGTTTAGAAGGGAACTATCATAATCAAGCAACATTTATATTAGGATAACTATGCAAGACTCTTTCAAATTACACATATAGATTAGGGCTAAGACAAATATTTCATGGAAAGAGATATCAACAGGAGTTATAACTAGCAATAACCTTCAAAAATCACGAGAATTATTAGAAGAATTAAATTCATAATCTAACTGAAAGACAACCCTAACTTTGATCTTTAAAGGGCTAGAATTGATAGTGTTTTTATAAGAATTTTGGGGGCACAAGGGAAGAGAAATGTCCATGTTGAAATTTCACATACCTGGAGTAGAGATTCCCTTGAGAAATTGCTTGAGAAATCTGATGAGAAACTGAAGCCCTTATTCTTTCTCCAGAAGAACTGCCTAAGTTTTCTACATATTGAACTTGATAGAATGAGAGGAATGATGAGAGAATGTCGACTAACTCCCTAAATACCCTGATTATAACCCTAAAACAATGTAGTTTAGGGATTAAAATAGTAGAAAGTTACAAAAATGCCCATGAAATTCAGATTGTTAAACCTTAGTGCCAGTGACCATGAGTGACCTAATGAATCGTTAGGTCACTAGACGACTCGTGGTCCTCACTCTTTATCACTAGCAACTTCCCATTTTCTAAGCTTATCTTGACGACTTCACCTAACGGTTCTTCATGACTCTTAACGGATCATTTCACCACACGTTAAGTCTCTCCGAGAAATCAAGTTGTCATCCATCCATCTCACCCCACAGGACACCTAACGACTCGTTAGTTGTCACGATGACTCGTCACCTCAACTCGTTGTCGCCACTGGAAAATTTTCATCCGACCATCCTTCCAGGACAACGACTCATCTGACGAGTCGTGAGGTGGCACCAAGACTCATCCCCCAACTCGTTAAATCCAAGAAATTCTTAATATTTACCAACTGAGGCACCCATGATGGGTCACTTCACGACCTATCAAGTCACACAACGAGTCACTCCACGACTCATTCTGTGACCTGGTGCAGAATTTTTCCTATTTTCTTCATTTTAGTTCCCTGGTTTGATCTTAGGTCCTTTTGGGGTGTTACATGCCCGCACAACTCGCCCATTTGAGTGGTGACATTCTAACTCCAAATAAATTATAACCTACCTCAACCAACGAATTTAAATATGCAAGCTACTCCACAGGAGTTTTTCTCTTTCTCAATGTCTTAAAACGCTAAAAATCTAAAAATAAACAATACAAGAGTATTTAATTATCTACTCTTCAAATAATGGTTTGAAAATTTAAACCCACCCAATTCTACCTGTTATCAAAGTTCAGCTCATCACCCACGGGTTAAGCTATTATACACTAGTCTCAAAATGATCATATCATCCCAAAGCATGGAGTTTATACTCCTTTAATCCCCTTTAAAGTAGTTTTTGATGCTAAAGGTTTCTAATTTATTGAATTCTAGGTCCCAATTTATCACAATGATGAACTAGCACATTCAATTTCACCCTAGGAAGTGTTAATTAACAACTTAGAAGGCTAGAAATAAATATCTACCACACCTACTCAATTTATCCTAACTTTCATAGTTCTGGGTGTCATGCCCCACCTTGGGAGGCATGACTGGCACCTGGTGCCCTACTAGGATCTTAACTGACTTAATTAGGCCTGTGCACTCCTGGTGCAGGCTTACTCCCTAAATCAAGAAAATAATGGGCTATATCTCGGTTGTAAATACAACATCCGTTCAAAAAGGCCTTATAGCCACTTGTAAAGGAAAACAGCTAACCAGAAACAGGCAATAACAGGAAATCCTATGCGGGCCGACAAGACCACCATGATATCTAGTTATGACTGTAAAGTAAATCTGGTGCTAAACTAAGCTATGGCTGACAAGGCCGCTAACTGGAAGCTAAACAAGGCCCCACACGGCCAACACGTAAACTAAAACACATATGGACCCCACACGGCCACCAACAGCTAACCACAGGGAAATAGAAATAATCTGCAAGCCTCTAGGAGTAATATGATGGTCGGGACAGGGTCCCAGCCTACCCAAAACTGTACAATCAAAAGAAGTAAACCTTCTATCTACAAGCTCCAAAGGAAAGGAGCCGACTTTTCTGACAATCCTGGCTGAAGGCTAAGAGAAACCAGCTCCTCGTCTATCCACACCTGCAGGCAAGTAAGGCAGCGCCCCAAGGATGGGCACAATATGTACCGAATATGTAAGGCAATAACTGAAACTGAATGAATAAAACTTAAAAATAAAGCTGAAAGTAACTGAGTGAATGAGATGGAAATATAACCTGAATACTTACCTTCCTACTGCCTAGTCTTTCAATAAATAGTGCAAACAAGAACCTTACCTGGCCCCATAAGACAGAAGGTACAACCAACATAAAATAACCCACTCTGGCCCCCCATAAGTCTTGGTGGATACACTTCAATCTATATACCCCTAATAAGGTCATGCTGAGTCACCTGATAACTGTAGTTGTCCTATCAGTCCCCTGGGTCTGCAACTGAGCCCACTCGACCCCTGAACTATAGCTGTGTCTGAGTCCGGTGGACTCCTGCTGTCTGTACCCCCGGTACCGAACTCGACGGGGTGTGCCGATACGATATAAAAGTAGTCCAGCCATGGAATGAACCGTATGAGGACCTCAGACATCATCTTCATCCCTCACGGACGACATACCGCTCCTTGAAGCGACGTCATCTAGCCCCTCACGGGCGTCGACACAGCTAGTAACCCTGGGGTTAGTTATGGAGGGCTATATAGGGCATAGTCAATCCCAAACTAAACATGGAATACTGGTCTCAGCTAATAACAATAGCTAATCGTAACAAATATGCTTATGGTATTCTTGCTGGGATATAAACTGAGTTAATACTGAAGAAACTAACTTGCCGAAGAGATTCGCCTTAATATACCTGGATTGGTGATTTCTTCTTAATTGGCGAGTATCAGATTCGTATTCAATAGCTTTTCTCAATTGAAATCGTACTACTGGAAAAATGAAACTAGTTTTAGTACTAAATTTGGAAAAAACGATAACTTTATATATAAACATTAACTATATTTCAACTTAACAGAACACGGTCGAAAACTCATAATTTCTCAAAAGTTCAGAAGGGAAAAATACTTACTTGAAGCATGTGATCGTATAGAAATTAGTTTGGAGCAATTCCAACAACTTTAGCTCGACGGGATTACGATTTTCCGGGCGAATTTCATGAAAATAACTCCATAGTAATGCTCCATACGGGCTTAAACTTCGATACCCGAAGTTAATTTGAATTCGGGCGGCGTTTCGTAGCGTAAACGGATGAAATTTACTTAAAAGTTGCATTTTGCTCTTCCTCTGGACGATTGATGGTTGGAAAATAACTTACAAATGACTTAGAGGGGTATTTATATACTTAGGGCGGTGGAAGCATCGCGCTACCTTGCCCCCGCGTCGCGCCCCTCATCGCGCTAAAGGGACTGGTGCATCGCACTGCCCAGGGCGCCAATGCTGCTGGAGCGCCGCGCTGGCCGATGTCCTGCTGGCTGACGCTTCGCGCTGGCCCTGTGCGGCCTGGCCTCGCTCGACCCGACTTTCGAGGCTTCTCTACACATGTCGTACTCCCTTTATTTATCTCAATTCCACACATACGCTTATTATTCGTTAATTTTTACGGGGTGTAACACTGGGGTTCTAATCGTCATTCCACCATTAATGACCCTTCAATGATTCTAGGGAGTATGGGTCGATGATAGATGAAAGGATTGATCGAGAGTTCTTACCTTGAAGAGGAATTATCCCTAGCCTTGGAAAATCGCTCTTCAGCTCTCCCAATTCATGCCTTTTATGAGATGAAAATTTTAAAATAACTAACTTATATACGCATTCTGCCTCACATTGTTCGCTGCGGCAGTCACCACCTTCATTGTAGCAGACCCGCTACGGCGAGCTTTTGACATCTCGCCAATCATCGCTACTGCAACACCCCAACCTCTATGGCAATCTTGTTGGAGCGAAAATCCCAGCACTGCAGTGGTGCCTTGTTAACCACTAGCTAGGTAAAACTGCAAACTTTTCAACTTCAAAACATAAGTATTTCATCTAAACATCACACCACCTCGCAAATGTGCACTTAGTTGTAAAACGATGCTACAAATTCACYTGTAGTCTCAGAATTTCCTACTGAGGTCGAGTCCACRGGGTCATCCCCCTAATGAAACACAACACACAAAATTCATAACAAGATTAGACATGTTTCAGTTTTTAAGTCATCCCCTTTTTGGGTTTTATTAACTCACTTTCACTATAGGGACTCTACTACCCCATAACGGTTGGACTGATCGTTACATTATGGATATTATTATAAGAGTAGAAATAAGAGAGATCTGAGTTATGAGTAGTTACTCCGTGTAAATACATTAAATAAAAGAGAGAGAAATACTTAAAATATTAAAAAGATATTGTCATTTTATAATTAGAAGAGGGCCAAAAAATGAGAAAAAATAGTTTTATTAAATATATTATGAGTATTTTAAAACAATTTCTTTGCTTTTCTTTTTTCATTATGGAGTTATAACTAAAATTTCAATTTCAAAAAATAAAATGAAATAGAGTATTGTATTAAAAGGGGCGAAACTCCAAAATATGAGAAATTTTCATAACTTTCTTCTTCTTTTAAATTTATTTTTTTAAAAAAATAAATATAAATTAAAAAATATAAAATTGAG
>JACEIK010002977.1:77827-108520 GCA_018107945.1 Datura stramonium
GGTGTTTAATAATTGATTGTGGTTATTCCTTATGAAAAATATTATTTTTTCTATTTTAATTTATTTATTTGATTTTGATTTTGATTTGAAACAAAGTTTAAGAAAGTAAATAAGACTTTTGAATAATCTGAATTAAATTAAAAACATGTAGAATATACCAAATCTCATCACCACCTCCTATTTCATACTCCCTTTGTTTCAGTTTATTTTTATTACTTTTCCTTTTAGTCCATTAAAAAAGAATGTTTCCTTTCCTATTTGAAAACTCTTTAATTTTAACTTTTCACGTGTCATGTTTAGACCACAAGATTAAAAGAAAATGTTTAAATATATCCCTCTGTTTTGTTTTATTGATCAGTTTTATTCTCTGTTATACTATTTAATAATTTTTATTCTCCTTATTACTGAAGTTAACAAATATACTGTCGTTTAACGATTTTTCACAAATTGGCTGTGATTGTTTGGAGTTAATGGGTTTGGGGTTAACATGTTTAAGGATTTCTGAGTTACTTTTTTGACCATGGTTGTTCGGAGTTAACAGGTTTAAGGGTTTCCAAGTTACTCTTTTTGTGTTAGAGTTTCAATTGCTTGTTAAATTTGGAAGAAACACATGATGTTAGTTGTTCTATTTATATCTTAGGGTTCGGAATTAATTGATTAAGAATTTTCTGACTTGATTTTTTCAGCTACGATTTTGATTTCTTACTGTTTATTCATACTTATTAGTGTTCTATTGTGTTGTGTTGCTATTTTTTAATGTTTGTATGTACGACTAATTTACCTATTTTGTTACAATTTTGATTTCTAATAAATTCGTGATTTAGGGTTTAAGGTTAGAAGCTTATGTAGGTGGGTTAGGGTTCAAATATGAACTAATAGATGATATTAGATTTTTCTTCATTTATTGTGGCGTAGATTTCATTTCTTGATTCCTCATTTGAAAGTAATGACTTCAATTGTGACTAGACATCATTATTGCTTTGACTTCGATGATCAACCCCTGACATATGTAAGTTTTGATCTTCTTCGGTCATCCTGATTCTCAAGATCCTAAAATTTTTTGGAATGTTACCTAAAAATTATTAAACAGTAGGACTTTATTTTTTTATGTTTTTTTAGAGAAAGGGTAGTGATACTTTATTTGCACATTGTTTGTTAGGATCCCTTGTGTGTTCAGTCATAAAAGTAGAGAAAGAGATTGATTCTTTTTTTTTTTCCTATTTTTTATTCTTATGGGAACTATTCTGAGAGGAGGATATGGCTTCTCCATTCTAGGATGGCTTCGCGGATACTTTCATAGATCACTTTTTGTCCCTGGAGCTGAGGAAGCCAAGGTAGACAAAGTCACAGCCCTCAGGCAGGGTGCCATGAGTTTGAGGGAGTTAGCCTTAAGTTCACACAACTATCTTGATGGGCTCCAGAGATGGTTTTCATTATGTGAGCAATAATATGCCGATTTGTGCATGGACTTAAAATCCACATGTCGGGTGAATATGTTGCGGCCTTATTGAACAAGGACGTGTATATAGCTAGATTAATGGCTTATGCACAACAGGAAAAGAACTGTAAACAAAAGATTAGATTTGATGGGGATAAAAACTAGAACACGAGGGTCAGGTCAGTTGGCAATAATGAGTATTATCGGGAAAAAAATACTATTAGGTATTTCTTGAATAAGAGGTCATCGAGACTTAAAACTTCTACAACTAGTGCATCGTCTCAGAGGCCCAGGTATGATTAGAGGGGTTGGGCTAATCGGTGTTCTAGAGAACTAGGCTCATAGTTGCAGCTAGTATGTCTCAAATAATTTTGCAGTATCCTCCATACAAGTGTAGTAAACAACACCTAGGAGAGTGTCATCTGGGATGGAAGTATGTTATGATTGTGGTCTTCGGGGCCATATTCAGAGAGATTGTCCATCGATCTCATAATACAATAGTTACTGCTTTTACATCTCCTCCATGTGATTCTCAAGCCCCAACCACGCGAAGTACGACTCCCCCCTATACTTTTAGTTGGTTGTTAGGATTTAGAAGTGTCACTAGATTTCATCACATGTACATTGACAGTCTTCACTAGATCCCCTCTTTCTTTGTATCTACTCTAGAATAGCTAGATGAGTCTATAGGGGATGTACCATTACACTATGCTATCAAAACACTTAGCTGACCTAGTTAAGTTGGATATCATGGAATTTAATGTCATTATGGGTATGGATTAGTTGTCATCATGTTACGCTACTCTTCACTGTAGCACGAAAGTCATGAAATTTTAATTCCTTAATGAACCTGTCTTAGAATGGAATGGTGATGTATTGATTCCTAATGGTAGATTTATTTCCTTCCTTAAAGTGAGTTGGCTGATTTCAAAAGGGTGTTCTTATCACTTAGTTTGAGTAAAGGATGTAGATGCTGAGGCACTGAATCTTCAGTCCATGTCAGTTGTTGGTGAATTTTTAGACGTATTCCTAGGTGAACTCTCATGAGTTCGTTTTGACGGGGAGATCAACTTTGAAATTGACTTACTTTCCGTCACTAAGCCTGATAAGTTGATATTTTTACCAACTCATGCTACTTTTTAATGTTAAATTCATGTCCTATTTGTGATATTAATGGACTAATAATAGTTTGAATGGTATAATTTTAAGTTTTTGGAACATCTGAAAAGTATAAGGATCACAAAAACTTGAAATACTTAAGAAAATTGGTTATTAATGCCAAATTTTGAAAAAAAAATAGCTAAAGGAGCATAGGAAAAAAAGTTGACTAGGTCATGTGGCTAGCCTCACCCACGTAGTCCCACCCATGCAAATAAGACTAAAAAGAGCATATTCTGGAATGACGCACGCAACTTACTCACCACACAGCTCACCGACATTATTGAACGTGAAAATATTTTTATCATGTTTTTGCAAAATTTTAAATAGACATTAAGGCAACTTTTTATATCATTTTTGTGCATTTGAAGCTTATAGAACAAACATGAATGATTTTGAGAGGTTTTGAAGGATTTCACCATAGAGTATCAATTTTCTTTCTTAACTACTCTTTAATTATGTATTTCTTTTTTCTTTCATCAACTTATATTTTTCATTTCTAGTATGAGTAGTTAAACTCCATAGTTGGGATAGTAAACTCTTATGACTTTAATATAAGTGAGTATTAGTTTATCTTGCTTATTATTATCTGAGTTTTAATTATCTACTTGTTTACATTTTTATTTGTCAATTTGGTGATTGCAAGCACTAGATTAAACCTTACACATCCATTTCTTGGCTGAAAGAGTGTAAATTTGATTGAATATTGAACAAGTAACAAGAAATTTAGTTTATTGAAGAATTACTATGCTTGAGTAATGAAATCGAACTAGGAATAAGGAGATTCCTACTTGGGTCTATCAATTGGGTCTTAATACTTCAATTGGGTCATTAATAATTTCTCTTGAGTTGAAAGATCTTTTATAAGGTTTAATTGCTATAAACGTAAAAATTCCAAAGAAGTAGTTTTCAATCAATCATAATCATTAATTCATGTATGTAAGCAAGATACTTATATTTATGAAATAGATATACTCATATCGGCCCATTTATGATTTTGTCTAAGATTTATTGATTTTACCCGTGTGGTACACCGGGCTGGAGGTTTTGTTATTTTACCTGGCAGGTGGTACACCTGGCCGATCTAATTTTATCCCTTGCAGATGGTTCACCTACTGGAGGCATTTTTATTTTTACCTGGTACAATCGGGCCGGACGACCGTATATAGATTTATGATCATCTTCCAGCTAGCATTTCAGCTTATAGTCTTTGTTATGCATTACATGGTTTCATTTACACTTCAATAATGAGTTATTGTCAAGTTTCTTTTTTTCAGATTCCGTGCTGTTACTACTCCTTTATTTCTGTCCCAATTATCATTTTTATCTTACACATTTACAATTTTCACCTTTACATAACAAAGACATTTTATTCGCATCGACAGTCCCTTCATCTTGGGACCCTTCAGAATCGTGTTGCGTGTACATGCCGAGACTCATCCCACGAGTATGGTTTCTAATTTCCTTGTGTTTGTTAATAGTGGTATGCTCCTCTCTTCCAGAGTCAAAACCTAGTTTGGACTATTTTCAAGCCAGGTACAAGATGAGCAGGGTTTAGGGCCCTGGCCCGCATTTCAAACTTGTTTACCTGTAGAGCTCATGTGGACTAGTTTGTATAGTAGTGTGGGCTGTATAGTCGTATTGGTATTTCATTGCTTTGCTTAGCTTTATTGTAGCCTTGCTCTAGCTTTCTCGTGCTGTATATTTATAATTGTCAAGGCATTACCGCTCCATTATTTATCTTGGTTGGTTGTGAGTATGTGGCATGGTCAGCCTTTTGAAAGTTACATTTATAGATTCTATATAGCCGGCTTCTTGATTGATCATGAATCGAGTGCCAATTGTGTCCTACCCCAGTTTTGGGGCTTGATAAAGAGCACTAAAGTCAATGAAATTTTAATTTCTTAATGAACTCGCTCTAGAATGGAATGTTGATGTATTAATTTCTAATGAAAGATTTATTTCCTTCCTTAAAGTGAGGAGGCCTACTTCAAAGGGTATGTTTATCACTTAGTTTGAGTTAAGGATGATGCCGAGGTACTGGAATCTTCAGTCCATGCCGCTTTGTGAATTTTTAGATGTATTCCTGCATGAACTCTCAGAATTCGTTCGACAGGAAATCAACTTTGAAATGACTTTACTGGCTACTAAGTCTCATAAATTGATATTCTTACCAACTCATACTACTTTAATATTAAATTCATGTCCCATTTATGATATTAATGAATTAATAATGGTTTGTAATGGTATAGTTTTAAGTTTTTGGAACCTTTGAAAAGTAAAAGGATCGCAATAACTTGAAATACTTGAGAAAATTGGAAATTAATGCCAAATTTTGAAGAAAAATGGCTAAAGGAGCATAGGAGAAAAAGTTGGAGGGTATGTGTCTAGCTTCATCCACGTAGCCCCACCCATGCCAATGAGACTAAAAGAGCATATTTGGAATGACGCACGCAACGTACTCACCCACACAAATTTCACCGACATTATTGAACGAAGATATTTTTATCATGTTTTCGCAATTTTAAATATACATTAAGGCAACTTATATCATCTTGGTGACTTTGAAGCTTATAGAACAAATATGACTCGATTTTGAGAGGTTTTGAAGGATTTCACCATAGAGTATCAATTTTCTTTCTTAATTACTCTTTAATTATGTATTTCTTTTTCTTTCATCAAGCTTTATATTTTTCATTTCTAGTAAGGAGCAGTTGAACTCATAGTTAAATATAATTTTATGACTTTAATATAAATGAGTATTAGTTTATCTTGCTTATTATTATCTGAGTTTTATTTATCTACTTGTTTATATTTTTATTTGTCAATTTGGTGATTGCAAGCACTAGATTAAGCCTTACATATCCGGTGTAAATTTGATTGAATATTGAACAAGTAATGAAATTGAGTTTATTGAAGAATTATTATACTGAGTAATGAAATCGAACTAGAAATCGAGATTCCTACTTGAATTTATCAATTGAGTCTTAATTTTTCTTTCTTGAGTTTGAAAGAACTTATAGGGTTTAATTTACTATAACTGTGTACCAAGAAGTAGTTTTCAATTGAATCATAATCAATCTATGTATATACGCAAGATACTATATTTATGAAATAGATATGTCATATTGAAATTACAACTTCGATCCTTTTTATAATTAAAAAAATAAAATATTTTTCTTGCATTTCAAGTATTCAATTAAATTTTCAACTTTGTAAAATATAATAGTCCGATTTTATATGTAATTATTTAATCACTCTTTGATTAAAGATTAATTCTAAGACATTAATGTTCATATTTCAACATCTCTGAGACACTTTTACCTCGAAATCAACTTCAACCTTATTGAATTATTATTACTATAACGTATTACGCTTCATTTTGAGAAAATTACGATTAGCATCAAGTATTGGTTGATATAGATATGGAATAGGATAGATTATCAATTATAGTTTGAACTATTATCTTTCTAGGAAACGATAAAAATGTCCTTAAATTATGTAAAATTAAATAAAAATACCTTGCCAATAGTTTGGTTCAAAATATCCCGATATTGATATTTTGATCCTAAAATACCCTACTATTAATAGTTTGATCCAAAATGCCCCTAATGTTACTTTTGGGTCAAAAATACCTTTTTTAATAATATTATTATTTAAATTATTACTTTTTTTTTGGTTGGTTTTTTGTTTTTTTTAATATTATTAATTATATATTCTTATAATTCATCGTTAATTTTTGTTTAGATAACGATAAAAGAAATTTTCTAATAAATAGGAAATATTTCTCTTTTATTTCTTAATCTTTTCTTAAATTGAAGAAGACAATAACAACTGTTAATGTCATAAAATATCTTTAAAATATCATCGATAGAGTTACCGCAACTTTTAGTTTTAAAATCAATAAATATATTAGAAAATATTTATCCTACTAATTAAAAGATTAAGAAATAAAATATTTTAAAACAGTTAATTTTTTCATATGAAATTACTATTATTTTTTAAATAAAAATTAATGACTGAGGTTACTATAATTATATATATATATATAAGAAATTTTTAAATAGAAAAAGGGTGCTTTAAAAATAATATCTTAATAGAAAAGAATGTATTTTAAAAAGAAAAGAAATAATACATTTGTTAAGAAAATGACATTTTTGACCCAAAAGTAACAAAAGAGAAACATTTTTAGATCAAACTATTAACAAGGGTATTTTTGAACCAAAATTATTGACGACAAAATATTTTGAACCAAACTATTAACTGAGGGCATTTCTTTGTTCAATTTTTGCATTGTTTAAGGCATTTTGACCCCTTTTTTCTTTTCTTTATCGGAGCATCGTGTTGGAGTCACCGTATGTATTTCAACTAATTTTATGGATACTTTATTACTCTTCCTCCTTTTTAATTTGTTTGTCTGATTTTTTGACTTGATATATTTAAGAAAGTAAGGAAGATTTTCGAATCTTATGTCCTAAAATAAAGATATGTAGAATGTACCAAAATTTTCTTTAATCTTGTGGTCTTAAACATGTCGTGGAAAAGTTAAATTACAGAGTTGCTAAAATGACATTCTTTTTTAAAATGAATCAAAAAGAAAAGTAAGACAAATAAAATAAAAATGCAGAGAGTATTACTTATCATTCACAGATATCAACTCATTAAGACTTCGAAACAAATAAAAAAATCACGGAGAATCTTAATAGCTTATTTGATTGACTACTCACCTTGTAATCCCTTTCCCCCATCTTCCTTACCAAATAGTCGTAACCGCCATACCTAGATGAGTCTAGGGGATGTACCATTACACTATGCTACCAAAGCACCTTAGCTGGCCTAGTTAAGTTGGAAATGATGGAATTTAATGTCATTAAGGGCTTGGACTGGCCATCATGTTACGCTACTCTTGACTATAGCTATAACACCGAAATTTTAGTGATTATTTGATGTTCTTGCCAGGTTATGAATGTACGGTTATATATTGGTCGTAGATGACAAGGGAAATGTGTACTCTATCAGAAAACCAAAGAGTATATGAAGTTCATGGGGCAAAGTCAATTTTAAACGATCATATTCCCAGTATATAATGAATTAGGAAGCCCTAATGACCTATCAAATTAAAGGTCTTTTTGTTCTACTTTTTTAGAACATCAAAACCGCTTGTCAATTGGAGTTCGCGAAGAAGTTATAGATTTTACCAAGCACACGAAGCGATAATGCGCATGACGCCCCAGCACCCCCACCGCCCTAGTTACTTCAAATCTGATTTTCACTTGTAGAAAACATTTTCTAAATCTAAATTGACTAGCTTGCTAGGAATTCCATTTCTCTCTCAATTCAAGCAGCTAGGAAGAAGAAAATCAAGGAGGAACATCAAGCAAAGTTCAAGAAAATCACAAGATAAATTGAGATTACTTAAGCAAGTGTGTTAGGGCTGTTTTGGAGCCCGTTTTGGCAAGGTTTTGAAGGAGTTTTTTCTGCGTTTCAAAATCTATTTGGACTGCCTATATATCCATCTTTGAGTAGGTATTGAAATCAGGAGAAAAGGTAAGACAATCTCTTTTAAACCTCTCAAATTGCAAAGCAAAAATCTAAAATTGGCAGCTAAGTGAGCCGCCGATGGACTGCTTAGAGCTGAGTTTTGTCTATTTTCCTTAGGCGTTTTGGCTGTTTCTTTTGCTGGAATTATACTTCATATTGAGGGACAAAATTACAGAAAAAATTAAGGTAAAATTCTTTTCCCTCAAAAGTTAGTGAAAACTAGTTGAGAAAATGGTTAAATGTTGTTGATGTTGGGTTGCAGTGTTGTTGTTGCTATTGTGGATCGCCTTTGGTTAGTTATTTTGCCGCCGAATTTTTTTCTTCTCTATAGATTAAGATTTTGTTGTCTCATAAAATCACCGGATTAAGGAGGTTGAATTCTGATCATTGAAATAGAAAATCGGCTAGGGAGGAGTTCATCGGAGAAAGGTATGTAAGGTTCCCCGTCCGTTGTTCTTTTAAGCACGATTCGTGTGTTGTGAATCGAATGAGCCAACAACTCTTTAAAGTCTTGAGGCAGTATGCTAAGCTTCATTTAATCTTTGGAAGTTTCATGTTTTATTGAGGATAAATGTTAAGATTATGCCTAGCCGAAGTGAGACATCTAAAATGTGATATTGTGTTGATTGTTGTCATAATTGTACATCGAGTTGGAGACCCGTCAGCGTGGGCATTGTTAGCCGGTCCTTACTGTATGTCATGTATATATATGTGATGTTAAATGTGTTTAAAGGTCTAGTTGCTAACTTAAATTGGTGAAAGAGCCAAGATGAGGACGCAAACCATTTTGGTGACGAAAGATGTCGCAAGCTATTAAGGGTAAACGAGCTTATCGAATTAGGATTACCTCACAGGATTGTCCTTTATCTTATGTGTATGTTATGAAATATGTCAGCCAAGGAGATTTGCTAATCCCTTTCCTTAAGCCGAACGACAAGCTAGCGAGTTTCGAGCTCTAATGTCCCTTGAACACGATCTATAAATTTTGTTGAAACTCTAGATCATCCGCAGCTTCCTTATGACTTATACAAGTTTTGAATACATGCATTTAAGTTCTATTTTTTAAATTTTTACATGTTATATGTACTCACCCAGTTTATACATTATTTAAGGAGGCCTATAAAACATATGTTTAGTTATTCACATTTCCCTATGTTGTACGTATTGAGTCGGTCCAAGATAAGCCATAATGGCTCCATTTATGATTTTGTCTAAGATTTATTGATTTACCCTGTGTTATACCGATGGAGGTCTTGTTATTACCTTGTGGTACACCTACGGGAACGAATTTTACCTTGTGATGATACATCGGCCGGAGGTATTTTTATTTTTACCTCTAGTGGGTAATAATCGGGCCGGAAGAATTGTATATAGATTTTATGATCGACTGTCTAATGGGCATTTCAAATATAGTTTTTGTTATAAAATAGATGGTTCCATTTACACTTCAATAATGAGTTATTGTCAAGTTTCGTTTTCGTGGATTCTAGGTTGTTACTACCCTTATTTCCGCCTTATCATTTTTATCTTGCTATTTATAGTTTTCTAAACTTACATACCAAGACATTTTATTCAGACTGACGCCCCTTTCATTCAGGGACCCTTCCCGCAATCGTGTTGCAGTTACAGCGAGGCTCGCATCATCTGACGAGTAGGTTCCAAATTTCAGCGTAATAGTGGTATGCTCCTCTCTACCAGAGCCATGTCCTAGTTTGACTATTATTTTTCGCTTTGTGTACAACATGAGTAGGCTGACCCCGTCTCAGTGCATTTCAAATTATTTACTCAGAGGCCGAATATGTAGACTAGTTTGTAGTAGTGTGGGTTGTGTAATCGTATTTATTTTTCATTAAGCTGCTTTTAGCTTTGCCAGAAGTCTTGTCGGCTTTCCAAAGTTGCATATTTATAATTGTCAAGGCATTATTGGCCCATTATTTATCTTGGTTGGTTATGAAAGGTGGCTTGGTCAAAATTTTATGTTATATTTATAGATGTTATATAGACGCTTCTTGATCGATCATGAATCGAGTGCCAACTGGGTGCCCTACCCCGGGGCCAGCATGACAAGAGCACCAAAGTCATGAGAAAATTGGATATTAATGCCAAATTTTGAAGAAAAATGACTAAAGGAGCGTAGGAAAAAAAGTTGAGTGGGTCATGTGGCTAGCTTCATCCACGTAGCCCCACCCATTCCAATGAGACTAAAAGAGCATACTGGAATGACGCACGCAACAGACTCACCCACACACCACCACATTATTGAACCCAAGATATTTTTATCATATTTTTGCACAATTTTAAATAGACATTAAGGCAACTTTTTATATCATCTTTGTACCCTTTGAAGCTACAGAATGCATACGCTTTTAAGAGGTTTTGAAGGATTTCACCATTGAGTATCAATTTTCTTTCTTAACTACTCTTTAATTATGTATTTCTTTTTTTCTTTCATCAGCTTATATTTTTCATTTCTAGTATATAGTTAAACTCGTTAGTTGGTTAGTAAACTTTATGACTTTAATATAAAATGAGTATTGGTTTATCTTGCTTATTATCTGAGTTTTAATTATCTACTTTTGAACACCTTTGATACACTTTTTACTCCTGTGAAATCAACCTCAACCTTTATTACTATAACCTTATTACATTTCATTTTGAGAAAATTACGTATTAACATTGAAGTATTAGTTGATATAGATTATGGAATGAATAGGTTATCAATTATACTTTCTGAGCTATTATTTTTCCTCAAGGAAAGGATAAAAAAATGCATTTAAATTATACGAAATTGAATAAAAATGCATTAAATTATGTGAAATTAAATAAAAATGCTCTCCATTAATAATTTGATTTAAAAATATTCTGATATTGATATTTTAACTTCAAACCCTGCTATTAATATATTTAATCCACAAATATTCCTAATGTTACTTTTCACCAAAAATATATTTTTTTTTAATACGATATTATTAATCTTACGTTAAGCGATAATTTCCTAGAATATTATTAGCCAAAAAGGTCCATAGAATAGATTGCTACATATTCCGATACATTTTAAAGATTTAACTTATATGTATTGAGAATATAAATAACTGTAATAATATTAATATATTTAATCAACTATAATATGTTATTATCTGCAGTTTTTAATTAGTATACTCAATTAAATTATTATAGATTACTACATATCTTTCAAGTCATCTTGAGATGTTATAAGAAAATTATATATTGCTCCTATAAAAAGTTAAACTCAATTAATTGTACATAGTACAAATGTACTGAAAGAATGCGTGGTTTAGTGATTTTTGATTTAATGAAAAAAATAATAATCACATAAGAAATTTGCAATACCTTCCGGTCTAAAATAATTAATGTTTTAACTTTTAAAATAACCTAAATAATTGAAATTTTCACAAAATCAAAAATATTTAATTTTTTTTAAGTTTATCCTAACATATTTCCAATTTTAATGTATTAATGATAACTACATCAACATAAAAAGAAAAGACATCACAATTAAGGTATTTTAATCAAAAAAATTTTAAATTTTAGAATCAAGTAAAATTTTAATTCATCTGCTCAAATCTAATACTTCATAATAATATATTTAATATAATTTTACAAGTGAAATTTAAAAAATATATGCAAATTATATTTGCTTTTATAGCATAAAAGTCTATTTGTTAAAAGGAATGTTTCCAAACCTAAAATATCAATTATTTTAAATATCCCATGACCCATTTTACAATTATTTGTACAAACAATCTCGGATTCATCAGCAGATAGCAACAGCACATTTGCCACCAATATATAAATACTATTTTATTCCAACTTGGCCTACATTTTTGACTTTGTAAATACTTTTTTTTTTGTTTGGCTCCTAAGCAACTTGTTCTCTTCATTTGTACAGTTTTACGTACTTGTTTTGATGTTTTATGATTGTACCTCCCAACTTGTTCTTTCTTACATGTCATAGTCCAAGAACACACACTATATCGAATACGAATATAACAAATTAATTCTCTTAAAAAAAGAAAAAAAGAAAAAAAGAAACACCCATTTTAGTTCTTATATAATGGGTTGACTGGATTCTTATAATAATGATAAGATAACTTATTTTATAGGAAAAAATTGAGATATATTTGTGTCAGGCTAAAAAAATCAATAGTATTTTTACTCATTCTAAATATAACTCAAAACCCTATCTTATTGAGTTAGTAAGCCCTAGTGGTACTTTATCCATTTCATATTATCTGCACTTTCAAGGTTTTTCTTAATACTTTTCAAGAAAAATATGTAATAATACTAACCATAATATATATGTCTAAAAAAATTCACTTAATTAATACTTTAATGCTAAAAATAATAAGAATAGACCATGAAAAAACAATAAAGTTATTTTTGCATTTTTGAAAATAAATTTAATTTGTTAAAACGAATAATAAGTAACATTTAAAGCCAAATGAAATAATTAGGACTAAAGATGTTGAAACTTAGTTTTCTTTTACTTTATTTATAGAGAAAAATAAAAACCTAGGGAGAACAAAGCCAAATGACAGAGATTTTTAAAATAGCAAATTGGTCCCAAAAAACAAAAAGGGATCTCCCAATAATTAATATCGCCAATTAATTTTAGTAGAAAAAAGAGTAGCAGAAGATCAAAGTGGGGACCCAAAGATCATCCAAGTTGCAGAGGGATCGAAAGTTCGAAATACACGTGTCAGGTATCCAGTGGCTAAAGGCAGATAGCGACGTGTGGTCATTGGAAAAAGTGAAAGGGTCTTTGTCAGATTAAGATAGCCCAACTTGTTACTTTCCTAAATATGGATAGCAACCGAGCCGACTTGTCCACCTTCTGTTCAATAAAATGACACTGCTGTTTCTTTAAAGTGACATCTTCTTTTTTCCTTTAGAATAAAGGGTCAAATATCGAAATTGCTTCTATATTAAAGAGCATTCCAACAAATAATACACTCCCAATTATTTAATAGGCGTTGGTGTTGACTTGGAGTTACAAATATGAGCAGTTATGATTGAAGCTCAACTCTGATCAATAGGCTTGACTATAATGAAGCACGGAAGAAAGAGCCCCCGCGACTTAAGTTGTATCATGTATGTGTGAAAATTTGGAGGAACAGCTAGTAAGAGTCATTTCATTAAAATGTAATAAAAAATATTTAAGAAAAGATAACTCCTATAGTCCTATTTAGAAATCGAGTGGTGTTTAAATATACATTTAACTTAAAAAGCTTTCATTTGACTTAGAAAACTATTTCTTCAATGATATTTCACTAAAAAATTTCATTTGACCACAGCCGTAAAAATGAAAGTGCATTCCATTGGGTCAAATCTTTCATAATCAATTAGGCATAACAGGAAGAACGTCAATCGCAATTCTTATCCACTTCTTTTAATTATACATCACATGATAAATAATGCCACAGGAGGAGTCCTACCTGACCAGTGCACCACTACAAACAGCTCTAGTTTGGACGGAGATCCAAATTGAGAAATTAAATATAGACAATCCATCAAAGATTTAGGAAATATATAAACCAAAAGAAAAAGGGTGACACTTTCTACCAAAAGGTCACATCAAGATAACAAATACAGAAATACTTCATAGAATAATAATGCTAAATTTCCCCTTTCTTTTTCTTTCCACTCTTGGCTTTCAGCAAAGAAGCAAAGCTAACTTTTGCGCGATAATCACTCTAAGAACTCAACACAAGCCTTTTTCCTATATATAATTTGGAAATAACGTTAAGCGCTGCGACTTGGTACATTTCTACCCTGTGAAACATGTCACGGAACACCTACGCAAAAAATTGTTGGTAAAATAATGGCCAACACTTTAAATAGAGAGAACCCAGTCAAGGAAAAAGGGGGAAAAACTACTAAGAACGAAAAGTTAATGTCCATCTCGATTATGGTAAAGTTGATATCACTACACAGCTAAAACTGTTCACTGCTTGCACACTTGCAAACAAAGAAACTGGATCAAAATTTACCACCAAAATTTATCCAGACACAAACTATGCTGTTGCAGAACCCTGACTAGGGCCACCTCTCCGTCCCCCTCTCCCTCTTACTTGATATGCTTCACCAGCTCGTCCGCCATGAACCCTACCACGTCCTGAAAAATCACGTCCTCCAAATTCATTTCTCCCGTAGCTCCGACCTCCACCAAAGTTTCCACGGCCCCTGAAATTGTCATTTCGGAACCCTCCTCTTCCAGGAGGGAAGCGACCTCTCGCGCTACCAACTGCAACATCAAATTGAAAAACAGGTTTATAGTTTTATATGAAAAAGTTATGGTCCAATCAACTCTTACAGTTTGATGGTATTAATAGATTGCAGAATTTGATGTCTATTTTTTAATGTTAACTCAGCATCCAAAACTTTTAAAGATAATACTCTTCGACTTACCTCTAGTTGTAGTTCTCTTCATCTCAACAACAGCTTGACGACCCCCAATGGTAATGGGTGAAGCCTGAAAAAAAAGAATTGCCTCGGTAAAAACAGTAGATCCAAAATTTTAACAGTTTTAAACCATAAACATATTTCAAGTACGACATAACAGAGAAGAATCATCTAATACCCTGAGTATAAAGATAACTAAAAGGATAGAAGAGTGAGAAAAGTTAATTTTCACCCACATTATGCACTAAATTTGCACATTCCTGATCCTAGTTCAGACAAAACTTTGTTTAACCTTAAATGAAGTCCATCCAATCTTAGTACCACAATTCTCAATCACTCATCAAAACACAACTTCTCTTTAGAAATACACTAAATGTATGCGTACACACACACATCACTTGCTTTATATACTCATGCTATGGATGTAGGAGAATCAATTCAGTTCTTGTGAGTTTTTGAGGAGCGTGAGAAATTGTTGGAATTATATGGAGTCTCAAAAGCTGGGCACTAGTCAAAGCAGTAAAAAAGGGCAAGTAGCAAGCCGGAGCAATTAAGGGCTTTGCAGTCGTCAATGTGAACAAATGTTTGTTGTGTCTGTAATATTAGAAGTTTGAAGGTATCCGGTGTTGTAGGTGTTCTCTATGTGAAAGGGCAGGAGAATCTCCTAATCACTTACTTTTGCATTGTGAATTTACCAGGAAGATAAACTATGTTTTTAAACATTTTTGGAGTACAATGGGTCATGCCATATGATGTGAAGAATTTACTTCTTAGCTGGTACAGCAGAAAGTTGATGGCAGATTTAAGAACACCTGCAAAGCTGTCCCTGTATGCATATCATGTGGAGTTCTTGATTTGAATGAAATAGGAGATATTTTAATGGGGAAAGCAGAGCATATTCTTTTATAAGCTATAGATGTTTAATGAAGTTCTTGATTTGAAAGAAATAGGAGACATTTTAATGGAGAAAAGCAGCATATTTATTTTATAAACTACAGATGTTTATAGAATTTATATTGTTGTGCAAGGAACAGATGGTTGGGGAATGAGCTGAAAATAATTTTGTTATGGATGTAATTTCTCTTCTTTTGTACTTTTGTGGTACCTCCTTGGTACTAGCTTTAATAAAATATAATTATCTTATCAAGAATATTAAAAGTCTATCTTCCAATATTATTTTCTTCCCTTCGCACTCATCAACAATTTTCAACTTAATAGAATAATTTTAAGCCTCCTTTTTTTATTTTTTATTTATGTTGTGGTGTGTGACTTAGCTCGCTAGCACAAGCCTTGTCAGACGGCTTGAGGGTGATAGGTTTTTTTACTCCTCTAGGTAAATAGTTGTTATTTTGACAAACAACCATTATATGCTGAAAAGCAGCCATATCAAAATCTGGCACGTCATTAACCATTATATGCCAAATAGAACTAACATCAAAATCTGGGAATGTCATTGACCATGTACGTTCACTCTTTATGGTGATCAAGGGTCCATATGCATCTCCATGAAGAGACCAATCAGGCAACATATCATATACTACCTAGTCTAGGAAGTTCACACATACTAAATTCTAGGAAAAGATAGCCTGTGCAATGATATTTCAGGGAACACAAACCTGTATGGCACTGTGCATGGAGCTCACATCTTCAAATTCAACAAAGCCAAAGCAGAATCCTTGTTGCTGCAGAAAGGGAAATAAGTGGACACGTATTAACGATTTGTAAGAGTCTGTCAGTGAACCAAGATGAATATAATGTGTGCTGAACCAACCCTATTGCTTCTAACTTGTACACCTCCTTGCTTAATAGGCCCATATCTCTTAAATTCAGCTTCAACTTGGGCTACAGTAACATCTAGAGGCAAATTGCGGACATAAATGGAGTGTCCCTCAGCTGCAAGAATTAAAATTAGAGTAAATTAGATGACAATGTACTAATGGGACTGTAAACAATGAGAAAACAGAAGCAGAATAAGCAGACAAGCATGACAATGCAAGTAGACCAAATAACCCAACATCTGGATCAAACTCAAAACACATCTACTTATTGTGCTCCTTCATTTGCTCAGATTTTAAGAAGATGAACATCCCTATTCCATTTTTTGTCACATATATATGTGTCCATCACTAGATCTTTCCTAGATGGAAGTAATGAGTATATTTCAGGCAAGTTTCAAGAAATTATACCTTCATCTTCAGTATCATTAGTTTCAGTTTCAGGTACACTAATTCCACTAGGGGCAGTAGGATTTGATGCTTCAGGAGCTGCAGTTTGTGCTACTGCAGCAACTGGCTGCTTTACAGCCTTTGGAGGGGCCATTCTGGAAGTACTAGTAGGTACATAGATTTTGGTTGGCCCTTTCTTTGTTTGTGAACTGACAATTGATGCATACGACTTCTTTGGAGCATCCTCTTGGGCAACAGAATTAGCTGATTCTGCATTTACAGGGTTCTGGTCCTCGTTGAAATGGGATTCAGCTTCCACAACAATCTCTCTTTCATCATCAACTTGTCTCCCATCTTCCAAAGAGTCATTGGCTTTTTCCTCAACATGTTGAACTTCTTCTGCATATGAGCCAGCTTCGTCGAGACTTGGAGGATCAACCACATGAGTAGGTTCTGGATTCAAAATGAAAATAGTAAAAGATTTTAAGAGAACACAGGAACAAGAACAATCATTGAATTAGAAAAGAGATCCAACCTGGATCAGGGGTCAGAACCTCTGACTGCACATCCTCAGTTCCATTAATCATTTCTGAGACGGTATCAGTCTCATTTTCTTCTACATACCTAAAAACATCATTCAAAACAAAATAACCCTTGTCCTGTGGGGCAAGGAAAAATGTCTGGGTGAATTTCCTTCTCAAGTTATCCTTTCCGGTTAAGCATCCAGTTACCAAAACAATCACCCCATCCTTAAAGGATTCCTGTGCATCAGCAGTCTTTATTTCGGCCTTGTAGTTCTTGTAGTCCAATGAACATACCAAATCATTGATATTCTGCTCAACATCAAGAAAAGCGATAGGGTTTTAAATATTGCAGGATAGTATTTTAATTTATCACCTTATTATACAATTCTTGCTAATGCTTCTTCAATTAATATCTCTAAACAGGATTTTTTTTAAAAAGGTGCGACAAAGAACAATACAAGAAATACACTTTTGTCATTGCTACTAATCATGTAAGCAATTTAGCAACCTTTAAGTACACAATGATTTGATTTAAGGCAATAGATACAAGGAAGGCATTTTCTAGACCAAGGGAATTCTCCCAAGTCTCAAATATATTAATTGCCAGCTCTCAACACCCAATGATCTACTTATCAAAAGAAGATGCCCAAGGACCTTGACATTTCTATATGTTGTAAAACGGGACAGGTTTTACGACATTTCTTAAACTCTGACAGGCTTTTAACTTCGGGATCGCAACAGTTCCTCTCGGTAATATTACAGAGTGGACAGCATGAGTTGAAGTCATAGCTTCGAAAGTATTTGTGATGACAATAACGAGTAATAGAATCTAAAGATCCCATTCAAACTTTTTTCATGTCTCTAAAATGATGATGTGTGTCCTTCCAATCGAAGAAAATCGGCCTGCCGACTAATTTTTCATCATGCATGGTCTTTTACAATCAATAGGTGCACATATATTAGTGTTGTGCCCTTTCCTAATAACTACTGAACATTAAGTTGAAACCTCAATATCAACTGTTTTACACTGCTTGGTTCAATTTCCAGGAAAGTAACGACCTTAGCTCGTGATCGGTATCAAAAGGTTTTCCAACCCAAACCAAAACCAACTAAATGGGCTGTTTAGTTTCAAAATAACACAATTGGTATGGTCTTTTAAAAGGTTGTTTTAGATTCAGTTTTTAATTCCTACAAATTATAAATCACCTCCCTCTTCACATTTAGGTCCCCAAATTTCTAACCCAAATTTCTTTCGCTTACCTACTGTTCAGACCTTATGGCTGGAAATTTCTCTCCCTTTTTTCTCTTCACACAGTTTTGGTCCATATAGCAGGAAATAACTTTTTACCTTTGGCTTTTCGAGTATTTGGAAATAAGTTTAGTAGCAAATAAAGTTTATTCAGATTTTTCTCATAACTTTAACGAAATTGTTTACAATGTTTTAGTTTTAGTGTCTAACCATATTCAAAAGAACAAGTTCTGAAACCCGTTTTTTATGACTGACAAAAATCTATGGTTTCTGTCTCTGAAACTCAATGGATAATGGATCACCTTCCACCCTTCTTTACTTAAATACCAAACCCGGTTCACAACAGAATTTGAACTCGTGACATGCTTGCACCGCATGTCCATGTGGTAATACCTTTGCCATTGTACCAAGGCATTGAGGGCCAGTTCTCAAAACCAACTTTTCCAATACTACCAACCACAAATGTGTGTTCTCCTAAAGCGCAACCTAATATTAATTTTGAGACCAAATCCACATACGGCCTTCTGGGACCTCACCAAGTTGTTACTTCAAGTCTTCAACTTTGCTTTCAAGTTCATGAACCAAATGCTCCATGACTTTGTCAAATCAAAAGTAAATTTTGGTGTTAGTAAGCACATCTCTTCTCTAAAACATCAACTAAATGCCCATTTCAAACATGTATACCTACAGTGTCAGGTACCCACATTTCAATTTTCTCAAACAGGAAGTAAAAGATGCTATAGGAAAATAATTGGTATTATCTTCTTTTATTTTGATTGGTAAACAATTGGTGTTATCTATTTTTACATTCAGAAGAAAGAAATCTTTCAACAACGAATCAACAATCACTCAGAATTTCCCAAAATAAAAATAATTGGGAATAACCAAAAGCTTTCAGCCCTTTCCAATCAGCACCCAAAACTTAGTAAATTTTGTGCTGGTATGACCAAAGTATCTACCTCATGTCAAGGGAAAAGAACAGAAGACTCCGTCTACATCCAGAAATCAGACAGTGTGTTTTTTACTTTTTGATAAACAACATTAAAGAACAGAACTCGGTAATTTCAATCCATTAAAAATAAAAAATAATAAAATCCTCTTTGACCACACCAGAGCACACAGTTAAGCATCAAAATGAAAGATCTACTATTAGTTACAGTAACCACAGCTAAATTTCAGGGGCCACAAATGTCCAAGCTTTCAGATATCTGTATTGCTGTTATTACTGGAGGAGATCTAGCGTAAGTAGAAGAAACATTCAAAAGGGCCCTCTGGTCATGAGCAAGTGTATGGAAAATTACTTGAGAAAGAAAAGAAATGAAGACCAAACAAATCCAGAAAATACATTTACAGATTGTACTTATGTAACAATTCTTAAAATCATATTTCTTTCCTAAAATTATATCTCCCGCAAGATGATGGATTTTTACTTGTCTCTCACATAGTGATTGGAGTATGGATTTTGCAGAATCTACTTTAGGAAATGGGAACTGGGTTAAAGCTCATCTGAATCGGGAGGAAAATATAATACCAGATCATAAGTTGTGCTTCCAAGTGAAAAACGAAATGATAATCCATGACTAATTGGATAACAATTTAAACTACTCTTGTTTCTTTTTTGATTGTTTATGTTTGCTTGTTTGTTGCCAAATGCATCTTACATGGTTCTCCAAGAATAGATCTCCAACATCAACCAAACTCTTCACAATCATGACTCAGGCAAACATCTTTAAAATTGTGTTTTTTTTTTGGGTAAGGCTGCTGTTGTTTTTAGGAGGAAAATGGAATCTATCATGAAGAACCCGGGATGAAGACAGACCCACAGTGGGAAAGAGGTCAGACTTCAGAGTGTCATCTGCAATGTTAACAGAATCTTTGATAGGTAAAGGGAGACAGACAAAAAAGCTAAACACCTTTTTTCTTTTGTGCGAGAAAGGAAGCACTTTTAGGGGCTGATGGTACTCCTTGGGATGGTTTAAAGCAACAAGCAGACCACGTCCTCGATAAATAATGGACACTGACTACAATTTGGATTGTCTCACCGGTTCGATGGAAAGATACCCTGTTCTACACTTCAACGAGAAGAAAAGCATGTCTTGTCTATTCCTCCAAATACCATTTGTCTTTCTTCAGCAGACCAGCAAAACAACGAAAATATACAAAAAGATAGCTTGGGGCAAGAGATACGCATGAGTTAGTAGATGAGAAACTTGGTCGTCAATAACTCTAGGATATTTAGCTTTGGGATCAATGCCAGATATATCACTAGACATGGTTAATACTTCCGCTTGCACAGCACTTCTCCAGCACATTACATATGATTAAAGTAAACAAACCAATACTACTTATACTCACTTTCATTGTTGTCACGGATGACATCACGCCATTAGAATCTGGGCGACTTAAGACACTCGAATCCTGGTAGAATCGGTATACTAACTCTGGGGAGTGATGCTGAATTTGATAATATTGTTCAACAAAAGCATTTCCAACGACTTGTGCAGGTGGAGCTGCAGTTTGCATGGCCATTCTGTAGAAATTCAACAAGGTGGTTGTCACTAAGAAACATCATTCTTGTCATTATTTGTGCAAGAAAAAGACATCAGCTGCAAATATCAGTATAGTTCAAACAGAAATTACCACAATACATGTTAAACCATGGAGCAAAGGGAAAAAAAATGAAGATGGTCAGAATCTGACATATGGGCAACATTGCTATGGGTTGGGAAATCAAACACGAAGCATCCCCGGGATAACTTTGTCAGTTGTACATCTATGACGCTGGATGCTAGGATACCACAAACAGGGTATACAAAACTAATCTTTGTACAGCCTACATACTGAGGGTTTTCATTTGGTAGTTTCAAGTAGTTGGCAAAAGCCACATACTTGCAAATGAAAAGGTTTAAGTCCTAATTTAGCCTTATTATGCCTCATTAATCAAAATATATAGGGTGTCTTTAGTATGAAGCAAAATATTTTCATGGAAAATGGTTTTCAGTAAAATAAGTGTGTTTCTTATTTATTCTTCTGTGTTTGGTACATAAGCAAAAGGTATTATCCTAAAAGCATTTGAATGTAATCTAGAAAAATACTATGGGAGGTTGGATAGGGTTGTGGAATGGTGGGGATNGGGATGGGGATTACATGGGGGTGGGGTGAAAATGAGGTATGTTGGAGGGTGAGGAGGACACAATCAATCTGGAATGCCCAATTTTTTTTCCCTACTTCCACTAGGGAAATCATTTTCCTCATTTTTAAGGAATTTGTTTTCCGGAGAGAAAATGCTTTTAGAAACTTTTGACTAACTGAACATGGGAAAATTGAAAAACATTTTAACTTTTCCTCCATAACGAACACACCCATAAATAACAAATACTGACACAAATGCATCCTCTAATGACTAGTGGGTAAAGCACCAGCCGCAGGAAGAACCCTAATAAGTTCATAACATTTTTTTTGGAGGGAGCAGGTTTGGGTTTCATTTCACGAATGCAACTCTAATGACTTGCAGAACTAAAATTTGCAAACAAGTAATATTTACAAGTGAGATTCATAAAGTGCAACCCACAGATCTGTTCTTAATTTTCATCAAACACAAAGCCCTTTACCCAAACCAGAAACCAAGCAGTTCAAAAGATAAAAATTAATTTTAAAAAATCGTTCAATCAATCGACATTTCCAAAATAGAAACTTTAGGAACACCGATCATAACTACAATGGCCACTGATCACGAGGAACACAGTGGTGCAAATAAATAAAAAAGATCTGAAAAAAAAGTTGTTTCTGGAAGTTAACAGAATATAGAGAAGCAGAACAGCAACTCAAACAGTTACACTAATTAAGCAGATCATTAACTGTCACGAACCAAAAAGAGAAGAATTAAATGCGAAGAGAAAGTACACGGAAATGGAAGTTGTAGGAGATGATGGCGGAGAGAATGAAGAGATTCAGTAAACAGTACCTCTGACGGCGAAAGAAGTGAGAAAGTGAAAGGATTTGTTTGGTACTTAGGTTTTGGAGAGAGCGGCTTAAAAGGCTTTGGTTCCAAAAGTAAGACCACTGCTATTTGAATTGCAACCAACTCCCTCATATTTGGTAGTTGATACAACTTAACCCCTCAACTCTTTTTTTACCTTTCTTTTTCACTCTTTCAATTATACATGGAAATCACTAACATAACTAGGGGTGGGCATTCGGCATTTCCAAAGTTCAATTTTGGTAATCGATAATTGAAAGTAGATATTAAAAACCGAGTTTTTAAAGTTTGGTCCGGTAAATCAAACTTCGGTCCGGTAATTCGGTAATTTCATATTGAAGAAAAAGATACTTTGACAATATATGTTCACAATTGTCCAACATTTGACATGTTAGCTTTTAGAAAAATCACGTATAGAGGCTAGATTTCCACTCCCGAGCCCTACCATTATGAATTTATCAGCATAGGCCAATCAAGACATCCAAATCACTTGTTAATGTAACCCATATACATGACAAGCAATTCATCAGGGATGGACATTCGGTATTTTCAAAGTTCGATTTTGATTATCGGTAATTAAAGGTAGATATCAAATATCGAACTTCCAAAGTTCAGTCCGATAGATCAAACGTGAAACATCCCTAAGATAACTTTGTTAGTTTTATGACTATGACACTATATGCTAGGATACCACAAATAGGGAATATAAAACTAATCTTTGTACAACCTACATATTGAGGATTTTCATTTGGTAGTATCTAGTAGTTGGTTAAGATGATAGGAAAAGTTTGTGGTAAAAGAGAACTCTATGCTAATTGATGCTCCTAGGCACATTTCCCAAGAACACAACCCAAGGGCCCTTCTGGCCTTTGGGATTTTCTCTCCGGTAAAGCTCACACCGGAATAATCTTTCTTTCTTACATGTTATCCTATGTCTAACCTTTCTTCTTCTACTTCTTGGTGTATGGAGAATAGAATATATTTCAGATTAGGGGGAAAATTCTATGACCTTAGAGAAACCAGAGCGGCGTCTGGATTCTGGTATGAATGGGTGGAGAGTTCTAGAGTACTCATGAGGAGGATGAAGTTAAGCAGACAAGCTCTGGTGTGGTTATGCAGCAGACTAAAGGAGGCATCAGAAATTAAAGGGAAATCCTTTAAGTCTTGGAGATGCAGAGATCTGTCTGCATACATTTATTGCTCTTTATAGTTCAATAAATATGGTAGATTTATCTCAATCATTGCAGTTAATGGCGACACCAGATCGGTCATCATTCTAATAGAGAACTAATTTAATGAAACTTGGGAGGGACTTGTTAAGAACATCAGAAATTTTATTAATAAGCCGCTAGAGAAACATAACTCAGCTACTACAACAAGGGACGAATCTATCAGGGAGGAAAAAGGGGAGGAAATTACAAAGATGCATTACATAAGAACAAATGGAAAACACGAGCAATCTACCAGAACAGATTCAACCACAAAGAAAATGATCAGCAACAGAGACCCTCTAAGAAGAAGTCTCGTAGGCAGCTTTTTGGGAAGCGATGAGATTCCCACCCGCAGTGATGTCAGAAGCTGCGCTCAAAAAACTTGGAAAGGTATCTATAACCTTCAAGTGTATGACATGAACGGAACCTATTTTCTGTTTGAGCTCCAGTCAAGAAGAGATGCAGAACATGTTTTCATGGGAGAGTGGAAGAAGGAAAATCACCATTTACTGCTGGAGCGGTGGCCGCCAATGGCGGGCGCTATCCTAGAGAAGGTAAATTTCGACTGGTTTTAGGTTCGTATATTGGGGCTTCTCTGCAGCTCTGGTCCGACAGAGTGCTGAAAGAAATAGGAAACCAGTGCGGTGGGTCGAAACAGAAGAGGATATCCAGTTGACAAACCATTTGATATGGGCTCGTATGAAGGTGAAAGGTCCGGAAAACAAAATACCTACGTACGTCAAAGCTAGTGATGGTGAATACGTCTTCAGAATGCCAGTATGGTGCGAAGCTCCGACAGGATTCAAAAAATTGGACAGAGAAATGCAGCAGGATTGAGGAACCAGTACGAGGAGGGTAGTAGATCATAATAGCCCTAGCTTGATAGAGAAGGTGATGGAGACTCGTGATAATTCAAGGCCAGGAGATGCAAACATCGACCCAGTAAATAATACCCTCTGTTTATAACCAACTCCAGATAAGGAGGGGGACCTTGTGCTTTCTAGCCAAAAGAGCAGCCATGTCACCAGAGAGGTGCCAAAAGTAGTGCGGCTGGTTATCACAGAGCTTTCCGGCTCTTTCAATCCGAGTAAGGGGGATGGGCCTCCAACAAATAGGCCCAATGTCGCTTTAAGTCCAGAACCCTTTGTCAATAATATATTAGTACGTATGGACAAGATTCAAGAATCTCTTGTCTCCTATCTCTCAAAGGAAGATCTGAAACATGCATGAAAGCAAACAATAATATCGATATAGAAGATCACTTCAGCGGCAAGGGAGATGAGAAGCTAAAAGAAGATGGACAAAATTACAGTTAACTTGTTCAGGGGTGATAATTGGGGGCAATGACATCAAAGACAGATAAAAAGAAGAGGTGCGACATAACGAGAAATCAAGTGGGCAGATGGCTCTGATAGAGAATCCTACTCCTTTACAAATTAATGTTTCTTTGCTGGAGAAGGCTATAGAGGACAGAGCTTCACTATGGGCACATTCAAATGTACTCCAACTAAGTCAAATGTTTGGTGTTGCATTTAAGGGTTGTAACAATGTGGCTTTTGATCTTTTCTTGAGAATTGATTAAAAAAAAAGGGGGTGCAATTGGACATAAGTGCAAGGAGATTAAGAAATTATGCAACAAAAGCACAATTCCTAAAGAGTTAAGAAATCTGGAATTTCATATGAAGTTCAAGGACGGGGAACCAAAAAATAGGGGGAGGATAACACTCCATAGCCCCTAATGAAGGTCAAAATACTTTGGTGAAATGTTTCGTGGAATGTGAGGGGGTGAATAGGGATAATAAAGAGTTTCGTAAGAAGTGTAGTTCAACAATGGGAGCTGATATCGATGTCTTCATCGAAAGAAAACTGACAGGAAGAGAAGCGAAGGAAATCAAACAACTATGACAAAATAGATGGATGGAAGAGGTGCATCTGGATGCTATAGGTAGAAGTGGAGGTATTGTGGTGATGTGGGATAAATGATACTGGAAAGATGAGCTGGTGGAAGTAGCAAACCAAATGATAACAGTCAAGTTTGAAGGTAATTATCAAAACATGACTTGGTATTTGAGTGCAGCCTATGCATCCTGCATTCAAATATCAGAGGGACCTCTGGAGAGAGTTGACTGGGACAAGGAACTTATGGACCATGAGTAGTCTGGGGAGATTTCAATGTTACAAGATTTCCCAATGAAAGATCAGAGAATCAAAGAATTACAGGGGCTATGACTGAATTTATAGACGGATAAATGAGATGGAAATGTTGGATCCTCCTTTATTTGGAGGATCTTTCACATAGACGGGGGATAATCACATGTCTGCATCAAGGTTAGACAAATTTTTATATTCTTATTAGTGGGATCCTACATTATGGCCTCAAAACTAAGACTATTGAAAGGAAAACTGAAGGAATGGAGAATCGAAAATAAGTGCAACTGGAAACAGAAAAAAGGAGGAATTCTACCACAGTTAGCCCCCTTAGAAAAGATCCAAGTGCAGAGAATTTTAGCTGAGGATGAGCTACTTCAAAAAGTTCACCTATCTATGGAATGAGGAGGTGGCTAGAAATGAGGAAATAGCCTGGAAGGAGAGATCAAGAATACAATGGCTCAAAAAGGGAAATAAGAACACCAAATTCTTTCACAAAACGGTCACAGCCCACAAGAGATTCAACTCCATTGACAAGCTCGTGGTAGAAGGGTCTTCTATTGTTGATCCGGACTATATCAAAAGGGCCTGCGCCAATTTTACCAGAATTTGTATAAAAAAACTGAATAATGGAGGCCTAAGTTTGAGCTTCAAGGGGTGGAATGTATCAGTAATGAAGAAAAGGACCGACTACAGAGACAATTTGAGGAAGTTGAAGTCCCGGATTACATCAAGATACGTGTCAATGACAAGGCACCTGGACCTGATGGTTTTTCAATGAGCTTTATTAGAATTTTAGTATGTGCTAAAGGAAGACATATGAACACCATCAGGCAGTTTCACAGCCAACAGGTGCTAGGAAGGAGTCTCAATGCCATATATGTGGCACTTATCCCAAAGATAACTGGGGCTTCTGAACTTAGAGACTTCGGGAATATATATGTCTCTTTTTTGAGAATGGTAACATTAACTTTAGGCCTATAAGTCTCATAGGAGGTATATACAAAATCATAGCCAAGTTACTTGCAGAAAGATTGAAGAGGGTGGTGAGTAAGTTAGTCAACAAACATCAAATGGTATTTATCAAGGGGAGACAACTCCAGAAGCAACACTTATAGCCAGTGAATGTGTGGTTACTAGACTCAAGGGTGATGAGCCAGACATAATGTGCAAGTTAGACATAGAGAAGGCATATGACCATGTAAACTGGGGCTTTCTTCTAAACATTCAGAAACAAATGGGGTTTGCGGATAAATGGTTGAGGTGGATAGGATTCTGTATTAAAACTGGCAGGTTCTCTATTTTGGTCAATCGAGAACCAGCTGGCTTTTTCCCCCTCAGACGGGGAGAATCCCCCTCCCTCTCCTTTTCATACTAGCTATGAAGGGCTTCACCAACATGATGAGGATGGCTAATCAAATTAATACGGTCAGAGGTTTCAGAATAAGCAATCACTCAGGGGAAGAACTACAAATATGTCTCTTACTGTATGTAGATGATATTGTTATTTTTTCGTAAGGCTAAGGTAGAACAACTTGTCTACATCAGAATATTGTTGGTTGTTTTTGAGGCCGTCTCTGGTTTAACTGTCAACAGAAAGAAGATAGTATTTTCCCAATAAAGGAAGTGCCACAGATACAAAGCTTAGCCAACATTCTAGGGTGCAGAATTGAGAAGCTCCCAACCTCTTATCTAGGCATGCTATTTAAGAGCAATCATAAAGAATTGAAAATATGGGATGGGATTGTGGAAAAGACAGAGAGGAAACTAGCCAATTAGAAAGCTCAGTTCTATCTCCGGGGGTAGGATCACTCTAATCAACTCAGTTTTGGATTCCCAACCAACTTATGTGATGTCTTTGTTCGCCATCCCTACTAAGGTGGAAGAGAGACTAGATAAGTTGAGGAGGGACTTTCTGTGGAAGGGAAACAAAGAAGGCAAAGGCACTCAACAACAACAAGAACAACAGCCTAGTGTAATCCCACCAAGTGGGGTCTGGGGAGCGTAGAATGCAGACCTTACCACTACCTCAGACGTAGAGAGGTTGTTTCCGGTAGACCCTCGACTTTAAGAAAGACAGACCCAACAACAAAATAGCAACACAGGGGACACATATAATAACAAAACAACAATTAGACCCACACCAAAAACCCACAACATCAATACACTAAATGATAAACAAGTAACAACAGGTAAGAACAAACAATGAAGGACAAGGAACTATAAAAACAATACTAGGCCTACCCCTGAAAACGAGAAAGCAGTGTCACACACAGCTCCCTACTAACCTGCTACCCTAATCCGTGTACCTTCCTATCTAAGGTCAAGTCCTCGCTAAGCTGCAAATAAGCCATATCTTTTCACCTCTTCCTATTGCTTCTTCGGTCTACCCCTACCTCTCCTAAAATCATCCAAAGACAACCGCTCACACCTCCGCATTGGGGCACTCAGACGCCTCCTCTTCACATGCCCGAACCACCTCAGTCTAGCCTCACGCATTTTGTCCTTCACCCTAGCCACTCCCACCTTGGCCCGGATATCGGCATTTCTAATCCTATCACTCCTAGTATGCCCGCACATCCACCGTAACATCCTCATTTCTGCAACTTTTATCTTCTGCACATGGGAGTTCTTGACTGGACAACACTCCGTCTCATACAGCATAGTCGGTCTAACCACCACTCTCTAAAACTTGCCTTTAAATTTTGTCGGCACCTTCTTATCACACAAAGCTCCAGAAGCAAGCCTCTATTTCATCCAACCTGCACCAACACAGTGAGCAACATCCTCGTCGATCTCTCCACTTCCTTGGATAATAGACCCAAGGTACTTGAAACTTTCTTTCTTTTGGATGGCTTGCGTACCCAGCATCACTTCCTCCTCATCGTGCATCACATCACTAAATTTACACTCTAAATACTCTGCCTTGATCCTGGTCAACCTAAAGCCTTTAGACTCCAGGACTTGTCACCACACCTCCAACTTAGCATTTACGCCTCCACGAGTCTCGTCAATCAGAATTATGTCATCCACAAATAACATACAACAAGGCACCTCACCTTGAATGTCTCGCGTCAATGTATCCATCACCAAGGCAAATAAAAATGGGTTAACTACTGATCCCTGGTGCAACCCCATCACAACTAGAAAGTACTCCAAGTCTCCTCTCACCGTCCTCACTCAAGTCTTGACTCCATCATACATATCATTGATCGCCCTAATGTACGTCACCGACACCCCTCTAGCCTCCACGCATCTCCACAAAACCTCCCTTGGGACCTTGTCATATTCTTTTTCTAGGTCGACAAATACCATGTGAAGATCCCTCTTCCTCTCCCTATACTACTCCACCAATCTCCTTACGAGATGGATGGTTGTTGTTGTCAAGCGTCCCGGCATGATGCCGAACTGATTTTCAAAAATTGCCACGCTCCTCCTTACCCTACTCTCCACCACTCTCTCCCAAACCTTCATAGTGTGGCTCAGTAACTTGATACCCCTATAGTTGTTGCAATTCAAAATGTCGCCCTTGTTTTTGTACAACGAAACCATCGTACTCCATCTCCATTCATCGGGCATCTTCACCGTCTTGAAAATGACATTAAACAACTAGGTCAACCACACCATACCTACCATGTCCGCGCTCTTCCGAAATTCCACTGCGATCTCGTCACGTCCGGTCGCTCTACCCCTATACATCCTACGCATGGCCCCCTTAACTTCCTCAACCCTTACCCGTCTACAATACCCATAGTCGCGTCGCCCCTTTGAGTGCTCCATCTCCCCCAGCACAATGTCTCTGTCCCCTCCTTCGTTTAAAAGTTTATGGAAGTACGCCTGCCATCTACGCCTAATAAGTGACTCATCCACCAGCACCTTGGCGTCTTCATCCTTAATATACTTTACTTGGTCCAGATTGCGCGTCCTCATCTCTCTCGCCTTGTCTAGCTTGTACAACTTCTTATACCCTCCCCTGCACTCTAGTTCGACATACAAGCGTTTAAAAGCTGCCGCTTTCGCCGCCGTAATCCCTAGCTTCGCCTCCTTTCATGTCATCTTATACTCCTCCCTATTCTTCCTCCTCTCCTCCTCATCTCCTCATCCTTACTCTCCACCAATTTCACGTAAGCCACCTTCTTTGCCTCCACCTTCTATTAAACTCTCCAGTCCACCACCAGTCCCCTCGCCACCCACCCAAACGACCCGTAGAGACCCCCAACACCTCTCTGCCGCTTCCCTGATGCAGCTAGCAGTCCTATTCCACATATTGTTCGCCTCTCTGCCACTCTCCCAAGCCCCCATATCAATCGGCTTCACCCCCATCTCCCGTAGTCAGGCCACCCCATTTGATTTGTGGCCTAACATCCACCACTCTCTTCCTCTTTCCCCTCGTGATCTCCAAATCCATCACTAGAAATTTATGCTGGGTCATAAGATTCTCACTCCGGATAACCTTACAGTCCTTACATAGTCTTATATCACTCTTCCTATGAAGAAAATAGTCTATCTGAGTCCTAGCCACTGTACTTTGGAAGGTAATCAAGTGCTCATCCTTCTTCGAAAAACTCGAATTGGCTACCACAAACCCAAAAGCTCCAGCGAAATCCAAGATCGAAACTCCTCCTTCATTCCTGTCCCCAAAATCAGACCCTCCATGCACATCATCGTACCCCCTAGGGGTTGGCCCAATGTGACCATTAAAATCTCCCCCTATAAATAGCTTCTCAATGTGGGGTACACCTTGCACCACCCCCATCTGGTCTCCTGAACATAAGCTACATTGATCTTCCTCTTCTTAAGTATCCTCACTAAGTCAATAGACTTGCTCGTCAAAGTCTCTATGTTCCAAGATCCAAC
>JACEIK010002978.1:55231-67281 GCA_018107945.1 Datura stramonium
AAAACAGCAAGACTTAGAAGTCAGATTCTAAGTTTTAAACAAAGAGAGGCGGAGAATCTGTATCAAGCTTGGGAAAGATTCAAATCCATGTTACGGGATTTTCCTCATCATTACCAGTCCAATGATGTGCTGGTGCATACTTTCATAGAGGGTTTGGAACCCCACACAAAAATTTTGCTAGACTCAGCAGCTGGGGACAAGTTGAATTTCTCTATATTATGAAATTCCCATACTCTTGAGATAAGTTGAATTCTCTATTAGCTGCTAGTAGTACATACCAGTTAGAACTAGAATCTCTCTAGAATCATACCAGTTTAGTCTCGGTCAGAATGCTAGAATCCTCAGTGATATTCAGAAAATTGTCAACTGATCAGTTTGATTCCGGTCTTATTCTGAGGTGTTAGTGGTGCCTCTCAGTTATCAGAACCAGACTTAGATGTATAATTTTTGGTCCATAGGCGGTCATGACATTCTATTATATAGCTCTTACTAGCCCCAGGACCCCAGTTCAGTTACAACTTGTCCTTAGACGGTCACAACGCTTCTAGATAAGCAGCTCTGACCAGTCTAGAATCCAGTTTCAGAATCTGGTCCGATAAGACTCTCAAGGTACATGCAGTTATACATCCCTGACTAGTCTTGGACCCCAGTTTCGAGCTATCAGCTTAGTAGTTCAGTTTAGATTTTCCAGTGGGAGTAGAATTTAGCACCGAGCGGGCCGGAATTCCAGCGCACCCAGGTTTCCGAACTACGTTGCCAGCATAGGTTACAATATTACTTGGCTTGATTGGCCCCTGACTATTGTGATCACTCAATTCATGCCTTTATACCCTGGCAAGGTATATTGGATCCTACTAGTGGGGTGTATAAATCCGACTCCACGTCTAGCTCACGTGGTTAAATGTCGGTTATAGACTCTCCCACTAGTCAGTCTAGTCCAGTTTCAGAATAAGCAGCTCAGTTCATTTCTAGTCCTCAATTTAACTCAATCAGTATAGTATCTCAGACTCAGGGTTTCAGACTTGGCACGTCCTTGACCATCAAGCAGGATTATCTTGACCATTTCAGATTATATCAGTAGTTTAGTTCAGCTTACCACCTGTTGGTCATTGCGTGTCATTTCATCTCAGACTTTATTTTTAGTTATTTTTCTCCCACTTACTCAGTATATTCAAAATATTGACGCATACTTTAATGTTGTATCGTTTCATGATACAGTTGTAGGTTCTCAAACCCAGCACCGTTAGTTGCCGCAGTTCAGATTCTTTGTTGCAGCAATTGAAGTGTGAGTCCTCATCATCCGAGGGTACTATTTTCCTTATTTTATTCATGTATTAGTTTCAGTTAGATTTAGAGTTATCTGGAGGCTTGTCCCAGCATCTCCTCTATAAATGGCTTTCAGACAGACATGATTTTCAGATGTATCAGTATTATTCTATTGTTTGAACTTTATGTTTTCAGACTTGCCTCTCATGAATATTTTATGATATTATTTCAAAGTTCCATTGTGCATGTTTACTCAGAATGCTAGTAACTGATAGACCAGGGATTGACTTGGGGTCACTTGTGGCTTCAATTATCGTGTTACGCGCAGGGTGTAGGCTTGGGGCATGACAAGTTCCTTTTTCCCTCCTTTATAATTATTTTTATCTGCTTTTTTGTTGTACTTGTTCTTTCAGTCAAATCCTTCATTTTAGTTTCTTCCTTCTTGCGATTTGCTCCCAACATATTTGTTTGCATTTTGGGACCTCTAGGATAACATTACTTTCCTAAGACATGTTCTAGACATGCAATTCTTTATTGTATATAATTCTTTGTTTACAAAATAGAAATCTATAAAGAACTCTCCGATTCTAATCAGTTCTTTATTGTATTAACCTTCTAGAATTACTTCTATACTTGTTTTTGTAGATTATGCTACTTCCGTTTGCATAAACATGTATCACAACTTTCTATTATACTAATATTCACTATATTCTCTTAACAAAATTATAGCATGTCCAATAACTTTTGCAGCCACTTTTGTCTGTGATGAAACAAAAGTAATTGCTACCTTCGCTATGTTCTTTGTTTCTCCATAGTCTAAATAATTGCAACCTCCGTTATGTTGTTTGTTTTAATGTGCCAAATTTTTTGCTCCTCTTATAATGACAGTTGCTATCTGCATTTGTATATAAACTTCAATATTGCTTTCAATATTTGTAATTGCATTTTCCCCTGCGTTAAATCTAAATTAGACTTCTTATATTTATGAAATAAACCTAAAATTAATCTAACTCATTAGCTTTGCTAAAATATTTATCCCTCTTTCCCCCTTTTTAATTCAACTATATAATTTTTTAATTGTTTAAGCATGCTGAGTTTGTTCCGTATCATGAATTCTGTTCTTCTGTTCAACAAATCTGAGTTTTTTATGCTATATAAAGAAAGAGAGTGACAATACTAGGTGAATGAAATCACTACCAGTAGTATACGATATTGAATCTAGTTCAACTAAATCACACACACAAGAAACAACAGTAAAGAACACACCAATATAACATGAAAAACCTCCTTGCTCCCATCACATAGGATTTTATTCAACAACGAGCAAGTTTTAGATTACAACTTTGCAATCAAAGGGACTAACTATAGTACCTCAGAACTTCACTAATTATCTATACCAGTAACACAATTTCTCAACTCACAGATCGAGTTAGAAACCTTCTTCTCACCTAAAAATCACTAATAACTCTCTCTCACAATGTTTGACAGTTTGTTAAAGAAAAAGTCATTATCTTTCTTGTTGCAAATATTCAACTGTCATAAGAAGAAAAAAGAAAATTCTCAGCTACAAAGCCCTATTTATAAGTCTCTATTAGCCGCCTCCCTTCTATTAGGTTTTCTTCTTTTCACACCAAAAGAAAACTGATTTCTCCTTTCCTTGTTCTCTTCAAATAAGATTCTTTAATGTTTGCTTCCTTGTTCAAATCCAACTGTGTTTTCCTTTTAAGTGTTGCACAAGGATTCCTTTAAAGTCGCCACACATCACCTGTACTCTATACGCATCCCATGTTGACTAAAGTCAACATATGCCACTTGTACATTAGGAATAATACCTAGCTATCCACATCAGTGTACTGTACAAAAAATTGTACCTGGTCCATCTTATCGTGCCACACCTGCCTAGAACACTTTTGTTAATCATCAAAACAATAATATGAGTATGCAACAAATTCCCCCTTTTTGATGATGACAAACACCTTAATCTTCTCAAAATTTCCCTTCCCCCTTTTGACATCATTGAAAAGACTTAAGTCGCAAGACTTAGCAATTGTAGTGATATTTAAAAACCCAAAGCCACTGGGGCAACACTGATCAGAACAACTTAAATCAATAAGAGAACAAAAAGAAGAGATGATATGGGTCATCTAAAATGCATAAAATCAGACATATAGCAAGAAAAGATCAATAAGAGACACCAGTACCATGATCAACCATATAGCATTGAAATCTGCAATAGCACACAACCATAAGAAGTGATGGAATTAACAACAAAAGAAATAGAACAAGAAGAGAATTTCAACAAAACAACCAAAAAGGAACTAAGATTTTTCCATCAAGGAAAGAAGTTTTTCAATGCGACTGTTATGCAGGGTCTGCTCATGAATGAGGCGATATTTAAGAGAAGATATTTCATCTTGGGCTGCAGAAACTTCCCCATTAAGCTTGGCATTTTCAATATCCAACTCAGACACTCGAGCATTAGCCAATTGAAGATCAAGAAGCATCTGACAAACTGGCCCTTTCCCTTTGGAACCGGGTACAGGCTGCACCAATTCACAATCTTCTAGAGTTTTGGAATCAAACATGTCCATCTTAGACCCCAACTTGCCAGCAGACAAAGGAACTCGATGAGCCTCATACACCTTAGTTAAAAAGAAACAATAAGCCAACCCATGAGCTCCCTGGTAGGATCAGTGACTCTGGCCATGTGGCGCAACATCAACAAAGGAAAATTGACCTTTTGTGGGTCATCAATGGCACCCCTAAGTCCCATATCACAGTGTGAAGATTCATGACAGCGCTCAGTGCGAGGAAGAAGACATTTATTTACCAACTCAAATAATAGATTATGATCAAGACCCATTTCTCCCTTCAACACACGATGAGGGCCATATGTGACTCTTCCCTGGGTGAATTTCTTAGTGAGACCACCATCCTTAGGCCTGAAGACCTCATAATTAGCATATCCATCACAAGGGATGACCAAAATTTCACTAGCCTTTGTCGCATCAAGAGAAATTGCCACTCCATTCACAACTGATTTGACCTCTCCATCACGAACCACCTCCAGATCCGCATAAAACTGTACAACCTCAATTTCATGAACCCTTGGAAGAGGGCAAAGAAATAAATGGGACCAACCTTAAAACGCTAACCTTGAAAGCAGCCTAGCCATGCCAGGATCAGAAGTAATTGATTGATCAATGACCCGGCCCTTCAAATCCTTTGACACCCAAAGTAATTAGCCTTCCCCATGGATAAAAATTTCACCATATTTTTTCTTGGAGTCTCAGCAGCAGGTGGGGGAGTGATGGAAGAAGTTGACCCTTTTTTCTTCTTTGGAAAAGGTTCATCAAGGTCGGAGGAATGGTCATCACTGCTATCAATATGCACGGTAGTGGAGGGAGAAGAAACATCAAATTTTGGGGTCTCACCTTGATTTTATTTAGCAGATGCAGCAGCCTGCTGAGCCTGTTTCATAAAGGCCGACCTTGTTCTACGTTTTGGAGGAGGAGAGAATTTCACAGCTATGTGTTTGCGATGACAGGAGGTGGGAATGGCTTTGAGACGGGCATATTTGGTACTCAGAGGGACATCATCTTCATCGTCATTAGAGTGAGCAACTCGTCCCTCTTTGGGGGGAGACGAAACAGGGGCAAGTTCGGGGGTGGGTGTTGTACCAGGTACTGGTATAGATTCCCCCTGAGTAGAGGCGGGGTCAACAAGAGAAGTGGAAGAAGAAGACACCATAGCAGGGCTTGAAGATGAAGAGAAGAAGTGAACGAAGAAAGAGAAAAAAACTTGGTTGGAAAAAACAAGGAAAAGACAAGAAATGATTGCTGACCTAGGGACTATAAGTAGTAGTTCTTAGGGGAGTGGAAGAGGTGGAGCAGTAATGGAGATGGGACGTGGGCGTGAAAGAAACTGTGTTCAAGAACGATGGTTGTCAGAATTTGGGCGGGAAAGTGGAGAGTAATGATGCTGCGCTCCCTTTTTTTTTTTTTTGAGAGCAAAAAGTACTCAGGGTGAAAGAAACACATGGACCAGGTTCAAATTGAGATTGATTGGTGTGCTATCAGTAATTTCAACATATATGAAAGAGTACAGGTACATACCATTTGTATGTCAGAAGCTCATGTCATCACTTTGATGTATTCTTGTATGTGACCTAATTTGCAGCACTTTAGAAATTAAGAGTCACATCATCCCTACCTGTACCCTCATTGAATCCTGCCTGAGATGTGATCCTAATAAAAGGAACAACACTGGGTTTAAAATTCAGAATATAAATATCAAATAAGCATGAACATAAATTACTTTTCTAGTCAAAAGAGCAAAGAAAAAGTCAAGAGATACAGATTTAGGTTAGTCGAAGGAGGCCAACTTCCACATGAATTTTTTCAAAAACATCTCTTCCCAGGGCCTTGGTATATATATCAGCCACCTGATCCTCAGTCTTGTAAAATTCCATTAGGATGTGACCTTTCTCCACATTGTCTCTTAAGAAGTGGTGACGCACATCAATGTGCTTTGTTCTTTTATGGTGTACCGAGTTCTTTTCCATGTTTGTAGCACTGACATTATCACATAGGATGGGTATAGTACCCATGTGGTCCCATAATCTTCTAATTGTTGCTTGATCCATAACACTTGAGCACAACATGATGCAGTTGCAACATACTCAACTCCTACTGTAGATAAAGCTACTGAATTTTGTTTCTTGGTTGCCCAAGATATCAAGCATGGTCCCAAGAAGTGTGCCATTCCAGATGTGCTCTTTCTGTCAACCAAGAATCTAGTGTAATCTGCATCTGCGTAGCCAATGAGTTTGAAGGAATCACTGACTGGATACCAAAGAACCAGGTCCATTATTCCTTTAAGATATCTTAGAATATGTTTTACTACTTTTAGATGGGATTCTTTTGGATTGGTTTGGAATCTTGCACATAGGCCCACACTGAATACAATATCTAGTCTATTGGCTATCAGATATAATAAAGACCCAATCATTCCTCTGTACTTGGTTTCCTCAACTCTTGGACCATGTTCATCAGCATCTAACTGAGTGGTAGTTGCAATGGGGTTGTCATTTACTTTGGAGTTCTCCATGTCATACTTTGTCAGCAACTCCTTGATGTACTTCTGTTGATGGATTGAAGTTCCTTCTTTGGTTTGATTGATCTGTAGTCCCAAAAAGTAGTTCAACTCTCCCATCATGCTCATTTCAATCTCGTTGTTCATAAGCTTTGAAAATTCCTCACATAGCACCTGATCTGTGGCCCCAAAAATAATGTCATCAACATAAACTTGAACAATAAGAATGTTTTTACCTTGTCTTCTCAGAAAGAGGGTTTTGTCAATCTTTCCTCTACTCTACCCATGACCCAAGAGAAAGTTTGAGAGTCTGTCATACCATGCTCTTGGGGCTTGTTTAAGTCCATACAAGGCTTTGTTTATCTTGTACAAATGATTAGGAAACTCATGATTTTCAAAGCCTGGAGGCTGCTTCACACAAACTTCTTCTTGCAACAAACCATTCAAGAAGGCACTCTTAACATCCATCTGAAATAATTTGAATCTCATGTAGGTGGCATAGGCAATGAGTATTCTTATGGCTTCTTCTTGATTGTATCCTTGGAGTACTAATCTAGACTTATTTTGACAATGATCCCTTGATCGTCAAGTTTATTTCTGAAAATCTATCTAGTTCCTATAACTGTTCTGTTGTCAGGTCGAGGAACCAGGTTCCATACTTTTCTCCGCTCAAATTGTTCCAGTTCTTTCTGCATGGCCATGATCCAATCTGTATCCTGCAAAGCTTTTTTGACATTTTTGGCTCTATCATCGATAAGTAAGCTGAAAATGCACACATGTTTCTTAATCTAGACCAGGTTTGTATTCCCGTGTCTAACGGAGAAAGTATATTATGAATTAGATGAGAAATTTTATGCTTCCAGTGACCTTCTTGTATCACTTGATGTTCTGTTTCCTGAGAAGAACCAGGTTCATCTCTTGAAGTGTTTAGATTAGTTGTGAGTTCTGGTGCTTCTACTGCATCACTTGGCTCTGCATCAACATTGGTTCTTTGCTCTGCTCTGCAGGTATATTTGATATCCTATCATGGGTACCTTGATCGTGTGTACCAGGTTCCCCCTCAGGGTTTGTACTTGGTGCCATACCAATCTCCTCTATGTCCTCCACAACACTTTCATCGTATACTTCCCTCTGTTCATTGAAAATCACATGGACACTTTCTTCAACACAGTTCATTCTTTTGTTTAGAACTTTATAGGCCTTACTGTGTGAGAAGTAGCTTAGAAAAATGCCTTCATCACTCCTGGCATCAAAGTTTCCCAATGCATCCTTGCCATTGTTATGAATGAAACACTTGCACCTAAATGCTTTGAGATGTGTCAGATTTGGCTTTATTCCCTTTAGCTATTCATAAGGGGTTTTGTCCAATAGTGGTCTGATCATACATCTATTAATTAAGTAGCAAGCTGTGTTTACTGCCTCTGCCCAATATCCTTGAGGTAGTCCACTTGCAATTAACATAGTTCTTGTCATATCCTCCAAGCTTCTGTTCTTTCTTTTTACTACTCCATTTTGCTTTGGGGTTCTTGGTCCTGAGAAGTTATGGTTAATACCTGAGTTTTCACAATATTCAAGAAATTTTGAATTATCAAACACAGTTCCATGGTCTGATCTAATGCTTCCCAGTACCTGATTTAGTTTCTTCTGAATCTTTTTAGCAAATATTGAGAATATATCAAATGTTTCATCTTTGGAAGCCAGAAACAGTGTCCATGTGAATCTGGTATAGTCGTCTACACCTCTGCTTGTTACCCTCATTGGACCATACAGGTCCATATGAATAAGTTGCAGGCACCTGGTAGTGCTGACTAACTTTTAAGGCTTGAAAGATGATCTCACATGTTTTCCTTTTGCACAGGCATCACAAATTAAATTGTCTTTGAACTTAGTTTTAGGAAGACCTAGAACCAGTTCCTTTCCTACAAGCTTGTCGAGATGAGAGAAGCTAGAATGACCCATGCGTCTGGTAAGGAACTATCCATTAATGCACTAAAGCAGGAAAGTTCCTCTTCTATGGGATCCATAATATTTGCCTTGTACACATTTTTATACCTCTATCCTTTGAAAACCAGTTTCCCTGTATTCAGATTGGTGACTTTGCAATTGGTTGATGTAAATAAGAGAGAATTCCCTTTATCACACATTTGAGAGATACTCAGCAAATTATGTTTCAGACCCTTCACATAATACACGTTGTCGATTACTTGTGTCATAGATCTTCCAACCTTTCCTATTCCAATGATTTCGCCCTTTTTTCCATTTCCAAAGGCTACACTTCCACCTTTGTGACTTGTAAGTGAGAGGAAGTTTTCCACTGTTCCTGTCATATGCCTGGAGCATATGTTGTCCATGTGCCAAGTTTCTTTCTTTCCTCTCACTCTTTCCTGCAAAAATAGTCAAAGGTTAGATCTGGGTACCCAGACAAGCTTGGGTCCCTTTTCATTTTTGAATGGATGAATTAAATTTCTTTTAGCCCAGTGTGGCAAAATCATTTTCCTATTAATTTTTAAGGTTTTTCTTTTGTTTTCACCGATCATTATCCTTGGTTTTGCATAATCAAAATTCTTCTTTGCGGCTTTTTTCTTGATTAAACAATGTTGTTGATAATGTTCTGTCAATCCACAGTGGGAACAAAAAGTGTTACACAATTTGGATTTGTCATTTGAACCATGTGTTCCATTATTATATCCCAGTCCTTGTCTTTCTCTAGATTGCTTTTCATTTATAAAATTTAGAAATTCAGAAGATTTTGCCCATTTTAAGGCTCTTTCTAATTCGGCTCTGTTTATATTCAAGGTCTTGTGAAGTCTCTGAACTTCAACATTCAGTGTTTGTGATTTTAAGGTGAGTTTCTTTATGGTTTCGCTTTTCTCCTGATTTTCTTTGAGTATTTTCACACACTCATCAACCCTTTTCAAAAACCCCTTTTTTTCTTCTCTTGTTTCAGAGATGCGAATGCATTCATTATCTATTCTTTTTTAATGAGATAGTGTTCAATTCATCTATGAGAACAAGTGATAATGATGCTAGTTTCTTTTGAGAATAAGTTTTTATTTTTGAGCTAAGTTCCAAAAAACTTACCTCGCTTTTATCATCTTCACTATCTGATTCCACATTTTCCATGAGAGCCAATACATCTTCATCATCCGGATCATCCATAGCCAAGAGAGAGCAGATCTTGTTTAGTGGTTCCTTCAGATTCTTCACTCGAAGTATCTCCATAGCAGTTAGAGCTCGCTTCACTACGCTATCTGCTTCTTTTGTGGTAAGTCTTCTATTGGGAATCTGAAATTGATCCTTCTTTACATCCTTAGATTTTTCACCCAGATTTCGCTTGTGTTCTAGCTCCCATTGAGGGAAATCCTTCATGAAGTGCCCATGTTCACCACATTTGTGACAAGTCTGATCTCGAAGATTTTTGTCGAATGATTTTGAAGCATTCTTCCTTTGAGCATTAAACCCTTTCTTAATAATTCGTTGGAATCTTCAAGTAAGCAGAGCCATGTTGTCGTCTTCGACTGTGGTCTTGAGAACCAAGTTCTTTTCTTTATGATAACTAGAGAGTTCCTTTTCTTGGGACTTCTTGAGTTCATAGGTCTTCAAGTTTCCTATCAAGTCATCCATAGTCAGAGTATCGAGATCTATTACCTCAGAAATCGCTTCTACTTTGCTTTTCCAGGATTCAGGAAGAACACTTAGAAGATTCGTACCATCTTGTGTGTTGGAATGACTTTACCTAAAGAGTACATCTCATTAATAATAGATGAAAATCTGGTATGCATGTTGTGAATAGATTCCTCCTCCTTCATTCTAAACAACTCATATTGACGATTTAGCATGTCAATTTTTGACTTCTTCACTTAACTTGTTCTTTCATGAGCAGTTTGGAGGGCATCCCAGATTTTCTTTGCGCTAGTGCAAGAGGAGATTTAATTGTATTCATCAGGGCCAAGTCCACACACCAGAATCTTCTTTGCCTTTGCATTGATCTCAACTGCCAATTTTTCTTCCTTCGTGTACTCCAATCTTCCTTTTGGTATTTGTATTTTTCTGTCTTCAGCCAGTTTCATGGGAATGGTAGGTCCATCCAACACTACATTCCACAGGTTGTGATCTTCACCTATAAGAAAGTCCATCATGTGATTCTTCCACCACCCATAGTAGTGCCCATTGAACAAGGGTGGTCATGTAGTTGATTGTCCCTCTTGAGCTATTGGTGGTGCTGCCGTGATTTGATTTTTCAAGGTATAAGCCTTTATTGAAAAAATCTGCTCTGATACCAACTAAAATCACCACCAGTAGTCTATGATATTGAACCTGGTTCAACTAAATCACAACACAAGAAACAACAGTAAAGAACACACTAATATAACGTGAAAAACCTCCTTGCTCAAGACAGTAACAAAAATACAACCTATCACATAGGATTTTATTCAACAACGAGTAAGTTTTAGATTACAACTCTGCAATCAAAGGGACTAACTCTAGTACCTCAGAACTCCACTAATTATCTCTACAAGTAACACGATTTCTCAACTCACAGATCGAGTTAGAAACCTTCTTTTCACCTAAAAATCACTGATAACTCTCTCTCAAAATGTTTGACAGTTTGTTAAAGAAAAATCCTTTATCTTCTTGTTGCAAATACTCATCTGTCGTAAGAAGAAAAAAGAAAATTCTCAGCTACAAGGCCCTATTTATAAGTCTCTATTAGCCGCCTCCCTTCTCATTAGGTTTTCTTCTTTTCACGCCAAAAGAAAACTGATTTCTCCTTTCCTTGTTCTCTTCAAATAAGATTCTTCAATGTTTGCTTCCTTGTTGAAGTCCAACTGTGTTTTCCTTTTAAGTGCTGCACAAGGATTCCTTTAAAGTTGCCACACATCACCTGTACTCTATACGCATCCCATGTTGTCTAAAGTTAACATATGCCACCTTTACATCAGGAATAATACCTAGCTATCCACATCAGTATATTGTACAGAAGATTGTACCTGGTCCATCTTATCGTGCCACACCTGTCTGGAATACTTTTTTCAATCATCAAAATAATACTATGAGTATGCAACAGTGAATATGTAAAAGAGTAGTTCAACAAGTAGTGAACTACCTGACCAAAAATAACTAAAGGGGCTAAAAAGATATTAGCAAATGATTTACACCATTACAATGTCGGAACAAGATTGATATGTTTTTGATATAGGAAACTTCTATTTAGATCTATTTATATGGTTAATGTCTATGGTTTCTTCAAATTTTCTTAGATTGAGTTTGTATTAAACCTGTTGCAAGTGGAGTGTCATAAGAATATTTAAATGTTGAGTAGTTGTTTGAGAGTTCCTTACAAAAAAATTAGATAAGGAAGTTGAATCAAAACTATAACATTGGTCTTGATAGGATGATTATCTTGCTGATTTAAATGTATATAGGATATGCTCTTTAAATCATGTTCTTCTAAATGTCAATGAATTACTCCCTATTATATTCAAGTGCTATGTAATTCCATTGATATTTCCCATTTATTATAATGATTAGTTCTGAATACGTGCAACACACGTATATCCCATATTATTTGATGTAAAATTTTAAAATAATATAATAGTGAAAGTGTGAGATACTAACAAACTAATATTTGAAGGTTAAAAATGCATGTGCAATCAGTAAAATGTGAACAAATATAAATTTCTATATAT